>JABSTL010001514.1:0-45528 GCA_013759095.1 Fusarium sp. NRRL 29148 | reverse complement strand
CTTCAGATAGAAATTTTGACCTGTAAAAGAATGGTTCTCCCGTAGGTTCCCCACGACCTTTGCAGAGGAGAAGCATGTGTTGGAAGAGATATGGAGTAATAGAATAGTCAGTTGGGTCATTTTTTATTGCATTAGTTTGATATATAACAGGTAAATATATGTTTCTTGTAATTACCAACGCTTATCACTAAAGTATAACTTCCTCAAATGTCACCGCATCAACGTCGCCCTCAGCGTTCGCACAGCTGAACCCAATAGTGACACTAAGATAGCCATACTGATCCAGCTTATCCTGAGTAAGTGAACAGGTCGTACTCAGAGGTGTCCATTCATTTACAGCATCATTAGCACTGACTGTGTTCCAGCTACCTTGGACGCTGACAATATTCGTAGGATCTCCGTAATAACAGCCGACAGCCATTGCATTGCACCCATCGTCGTACATATTATCGGTCGCACCGTCGACGCGGAGCTGAGCGGTAAGACGATAGATGCCTGCTTTGAGGAGCGACTTTTCGATCTTTTGATACACGTAGTTGTTGTACGACTCGCCGGAGATGATTCCGAACTGGAGGAGGGCGTATGCTGGACCTTGGTAGGGCGAGGAAGAGCCGAGTTGAAGGCTGTCGGTCACTGATAACCAGGGATCGACTGTTCCAAGATCGAAGTTGCCGTTGATGAGAAGCTCCGTTGGCTCTGCTTCGGCGGTAGTGGTGGTTGTTGCGCTCTCGGCTTCGGTCTTCGTGCCTTCGGTAGTGGTTGGCGCTGTAGTAACCTCACTGCTGGCAACTATTGTAGTGTCGCTGCTACTGACAACTGTCGTACTGTCGCTTATGTCAATGGTCGTTGATGCCTCGCTCACGGACTCGCTGATAGTTGTTCCATCCTGAGTCACCGTTGTAGTTGACTCCGTCTCAATCGTCGTCATGGCCCCAGTAGTCGCAGTACTGGTGTCGACGGTAGTGGAAAGGACAGTAGTCGTGTCGGACACAAAGGTGACAGAAGCAGTTTCAGTGACAGAGGTCGCGATGCTCTGGGGCTTACAAGGGCCTGCATTAACAGAAGCTAACAAGGCCAGGTTTGCAACGGCAGCCGCAATCAGCTTGTTGGAAACCATTTTGGCAGACTTCTAAGAACGACAGAAAAACAACGGAAATGACTGTGGTGGGTTTGCAAAAATGAGCCAAAGGGGTATCAACAACAGGAGGGAAAACAGGGCATTTGCCAGTTTTATTTCAGCAAAGGACTAGAACGTGGCCCAGGGGCATACAGACAACTATTGGCGACTTAGTGCGATTAATGGTCGCGGTATCCAATAGCGCCTCGATAGTGCTGACATCTCCCCTCTGTAGACCAATGAGATTCCCAGCTTCATGGCTGGCTTCACATTTAAAATAAGAAATAAATTCAAAAAGTAAGCTTGTACGGTGTATTAGGTAGTGCTTTTATCCTTATTCGTATTCCACCTTATTTTACAATCGCCCAACAGGGTGGAAGCTAACTATATCAAGACTTGCACTTTTGCATACCCATCATCAAAATGTTGCTATCTTGTCTTCAACTTGGTAACCAGATACCTCTCTATTCCTTGAACACTTCACCAAATGATCCCTTGTAACCATTCTGCTCCAGGTAGAGTCGGAATTGCGCGTCTTCGCTCTCGAGCTCCTTGTCCTTGTCTGGGATGAGAAACCATGCAACAAGTCCACCTACTGCGGCAAAGGCGGCTCCGATAAGAAACACGCCCTGGATACCTCGCTGCTTATCGGAGAAAGAGTCTTGGATCGGCGTGAACGCCTGTGTTCCGATCGCCGCACCAGCCTTGCCCATTGCTGCCGCAAAGCCTAAGAAGTGTCCTCGCAGAGGTGTTGGGAAAGACTCCGCAGCACATAGAAACGTAGCGACCTGTTTTGCGATCAGCAAGAGCCCAGCAGTTGAGTATGAATGGTTGGTACTTACGCCAGGACCCATCTCTCCGAGTGCGTTGAAGATGCCATACAACACGATGAACAGAGGAAAGACAGACTGGATCGGAGAAAGAGCACCACCAATAATGAAGCCTAGGATCGTCCATCCGAGGAAACCCAGAGTCATGGTTTGTCTGCGACCAATGCGGTCCATGAGAAGTCCTCCAACGACGCAGCCGGGTAGGTAAAAGCAGTTGACAACTGTACCGAAACCGATGTTCTGCTGGAGCGTGTCCTCGGGATTTAAAGTCGCGATGATTGTCGAACTGAAGATTCCGAATGGATATGTCTAAGCCTCTATTAAACCCTGTTGCCAAAGCCGCTTTGGTGTATTTGTAGCACTGTACTTACCACAAAGTCGTAAAAGAACCACGCCAAGGAGGTTCCAAGCATGGGCTTCCAATATCTCTTGATCACAAGCAGATATGGTACGTTCTGCTTTATCGCATGTTTCTTGTATTGCGTAGAGTCAAACTGGCGAAGTCGAAGGAATAGAAGAGCTACAGGCAGGATAAATCCAATGCCAAAGTTAATTCGCCAGACGCCATCGCCGACATGTTCATGATAGGCTGCGAGCACGATTAATGCCACGACACCTGCCATGACAAATCCGAGGTCGATAGAGAAGTCTGTAGCAGCAGCGACCAGTAGTCCACGTCGGCGTCTCACAAATGAGCTCTCGTCTGAAGCTTCGGTACTGCCTGTGCCACAAGTAGGGTATTCGCCTGTCAAGGTTAGTCACTCGTGCGTAAAAGGACGATTCCTTGCTATCCTTACCACCAGCACCAAAACCTGCGACACCTCGTCCAACAATCATCATCCAGAACATGCCCAGCTCAGTCTTTCCATGCGCCGCAGTTGCAAGTATGATACCCAGAACCAAGAACAAGGTAGCAAACACAATGCCAGTCCGTCTACCAAGCCTATCAATTGCATATCCAAAGAATAGCATGCCGAGAACCTCGCCGATGAGGAATGCATTGGAGAGTCGAGTCTTGATCGAGCTGGAGAAGCTATCGGGGTATAACTTGGCAAAGACAGGATTCATGTATCCGATGATCTGCGCGTTGTAGCCATCTGAAAATAGAGCGAGGCCACTTGTCAGGATTGCTGTGATGGCTGACATGCGAGACTTGGTAGGGATCTCAACGTCTGTAGCGTTTACGACAGTGTCATTTTTGAAGGATTCATCGTCATGATGGCTCATCGGACCAGGCCTATCTTGAGGTCCCTTGCTTTCCATGGTGCTGATCTTGCAATAGAATAGTATCAAAATGGTCTTATTCGAAGCGTCTGCTTATCTGAGAATAAGCCCGAGAAGGTCATAACTTATATATACGTAAGTTGGGCAGTACCTCACACTTAGAGTCAAATGATATCCTCGATTAGCCATGCCCTTCTTCTCCCAATGCCTGTATAGCGAGGAGATATAACAACGAACTCCTGCGTGCACTAATTGCGGAACATTATTGGATGCTCTTGCGAAAATGCATTATCTTTCTCAAGAATCGATAGCTCAATGTGCGCACGTGGGTAATACAATTGATTTTGGTTGGGTTCGATGGTCTTCATATTATGAAATGGTGCCGATACCCCGAGGAGGATTTGACGTCCACCCTTGCTCGTGTCTCCATGTTTGAGACTCAAAGACAATTCCCGTCTGCTCACACTAGGCCTAGCTGGTACCCGTAGGTCTGATCTGAAGTGGGCCATCCTATGTAACAACTCGGATGCAGGCATAAAA
Source organism: Fusarium sp. NRRL 29148 (assembly GCA_013759095.1). NCBI lineage: Eukaryota > Fungi > Ascomycota > Sordariomycetes > Hypocreales > Nectriaceae > Fusarium > Fusarium sp. NRRL 29148. The sequence continues at coordinate 41,817 of JABSTL010001514.1, read as the reverse complement.
CAGCATTAGTCTCGGTTACTCGGCATACTACAGTTGCATTTTTGTCTTTTTCTCTGGGTCCATGCTGGAATTCCCCCATCTCATTGCCTTGATTGCTTAGAGCAAAATGCCCGTAGTGGGAGACTAATGCAGCTAGTGAGCGATAGCCGACAGACCTCGATATCTTATCTCGAGCCGAGTAGCGACCAACATATCATTAATGTCAAATGAGGATGCGCATAGAGCTCACGAGACATATAGTTTAAAGCTACTTGAGATTCAAAGAGCTTTAAAACATCCCGATAAATACAACTGTCGACATAACCAGGCCAAATTGATCACTGCGCTGAATTCACCCAAGCACCCAAGACTTCGCTATACCCTTCTGACTTTTCCCTCATACTCATTACGTATAACTTTTCTTTCAAAATGGTAGTTACTAATGATCAGATCTCCTTGTTCAAGAAGAACGGCTACTTGATTGTTCGTGACCTACTAGAACCTGGCCAAGCTAAAGACTTGCAATCATGGGCCGAGGAAGTCCGTAACTGGAAACCAACTGAGGATTCAGAATTCATGCCATATGAGGTTTGATATGACCCAGGTCGCGTTTATTCAAGATCAAGTAATTAATTATCGAATAGGAGGTTAATGATAAAGGCCAAACTGTTCTCTGCCGAACCGAGAACTTTGCCGATTGCCACAAAGGTTTCAGCAATCTGCTCCGAAGCCCAAAGTTGCTTGGTCTTTTGAATGATCTTGCAGAGGAGCCCATGCTTTTGTTCAAGGAAAAGATCAATTACAAGCTCGCTGGTAGTGGTAAATAGAGAGCCTTAGAGATGTACTCATCCTTGTCTGGAACTGACAGTTCAAAGGCGGATTCGCACCTCACATTGATGCTGTTGCTTACACGCACATCAAGGATGTCAAACACTTGACGATTCTCTTGAGTGTTGATCCATCCAATATCCGCAATGGAGGGCTTGAGGTGGTTGATGGAAGCCATGAGATGGATGTTCCTATTAATAAAGCCACCAACTGCATTGCGTCGACTTGGGTTGAATCTCAGACTTGGACACCCGTTGAACTGGAAGCTGGTAAGTCACCTATGTTCTACATTTATAGTACCGTGAATTAACAAATCCTAAGGCGAGTTACTCATCTTCACTTCCTACCTAGCTCATCGTAGTGATGCCAACAAGAGTGGCTCTGACCGCAAGGCGATCTATGCAACCTACAACCGTGCTTGCGAAGGGGATCTGCGACAGGGCTATTACGAGCATAGGAAGAAGGAATGGCCAGCTACGCATATGCGAGAGGCTGGGAAGTCTTATGAAGCGGGAGCGTTGACGTATGGCTTTGGATCTCCTATGCTCAGTGTCGATGCTGGAAAGCAGGTTACATTTTAAAGAGCTATATCCCGTATATACTACTAGGGTCTTTAGTTATCCATCTCGGGTTTAAATTTGCTTTATTTCCTATCGTCAACTTTTCCTCTAAATCCTCTGTTCTATGCTCGTTTTACTTATAGGATGAAAATCCAGGGTCGAACATGTGTAAACATTACCTAAGGTAGTCGTAGTCCCTGAGGCTAAAGGCTGGTAGCTTAACGTGATACTCATGTGGCGTTGGCCTGTAGACCCATAATGTCCTGAAGTATGGTTGATGCGGATTGTACAATATCCGCTCGATAATCGTATCAATGAGATCGACATTTTGTTGCACTGATACAGATCGTAGCACTGTCACAGCTTGCAGGGCTTATCACCGCTAGAGTGCGCCAAGAGATCAACGGCCAGGTTAATGCTCGACCCCACTGCAAGCGACAAGCGAGATCCGAGAGCCGAGAATCTTGAGATTTCGCAGATATGAAACGGAAGGGTAATCATTGGCTCCGAATCCATTGGTTAGGCATGACGAAAGTATAAGTCCAGAATTTCCAGTTAGCTAATCATGTAGTGTTCCTTGTGCAAAGGCAAAAGCTTCAAGGGTTAGCTTATAACTTGGACCTCTTTTCCCACTATACTAGCCCTCCAGAGCAACATCTTGATCGCCATCACTTGAGAGCCTACACAGTCGATGCAGTCATGGAACTTCCAAAAATCCCAACTCCATCTTCAGTGGCAGCGTATGTCATATCTGTTCTCCAAGCCTCCGAAAACACACCCTACATCGGAGAACCCATCTCTCAACTCCAACATTCTCTCCAATGCGCTGCTCAAGCTGCTTCTGCTTCACCACCAGTGGACGAGGCCACTCAAATCGCCGCATTACTCCATGACATAGGTCAATATGCACCTGCCAAAGACCTCCGCAAACTCACCGGCGGAGAAGCTAGAAACCTCGGTGGACAAGCAATAGCCACAAGTGTTGGTCGAGTCGGCCATGAGACCTTAGGTGCACAATTCGTTCTTGCGTTGGGCTTTTCACAGAAGGTTGCGCGTCTGGTGGAATCACATGTTGCTGCTAAGCGGTATTTGTGCGCAGTGGATGAGGGGTACTTGAGCAAGCTTTCTGACGCGAGCAAGAAGAGTCTTGCTTACCAGGGAGGGCCGATGAGTGATGATGAGAGGGATGAGTTTGGTGCTGATGAGTGGTGCAAGGAAATGTGCCAACTGAGGGTTTGGGATGATGAAGCCAAGATCGAGGGGCTTAAGGTCAGGGACTTAGAGAGCTGGAGACCGGTGTTGGAACGACAATTAGAAGCAGAACAGGGCAACATGATCTAGGCATATAAAATTCTGCATAGTATTCATAACTCTTATAACCTATGGACACTTTTATTCACTTGAACAAGATTTTGTGGTGTCGAACTCGGAGCGATGACTTTAAGCCTTGCCTTTTTGTGTCAGAAGAATAATAAAATCTCGGAGCAAATCATTTAGCGCCTGATATAAAACTTAGCTAAAAGGGCGGAGAATATTATTTTCTACGTATATTACTAGCTATTTATATAAGTCTTGTCTCTGGTTGGAATAGGTATGTGAAATACAGTCCTTTTCCTTTCTGTCTGCAGGGTAGTTCCGCATCCTGAGGTTATTCCAAACAGAGGTGGGGTAAACCTCAACATAAGGTAGATAAGATAAGGAAGCTTCATACATCTCGCTTAAAGATAAGGCTTGTCGCTTACAGATAAGCCCCTCAATCTGTACTTCTCCTCTAAGCCAATCAAACACGCACATGGTAATCGTAAGTCTAACCTGGAGCTCGCGAGATCTCATTTCACGCGAGGTTAGTGATGGGGAATGAATTGGATTGACGATATCATGAACCTCGACATCTCGTTACGAGCACTGTAGCGGAATCTCGGCACGTAGCCGACCCGTGTTGACGCTATATCGAAATCTCAACGACAAGCGACATGCAGAATACGAGGCATCAAGGCTATCGTGGTCGGGTCCGGAGTGGCTGTCTCACTTGCCGAGCTCGCAAGGTCAAATGCGACGAGGCAAAACCCGTCTGTAATAACTGTACACGGTTACGACGCCAATGTACATACAAACCCCAAAGGGTCTTTCGCCAGACTGCCAACGCGGACAATTCGCCACCAGGTCAACCATCATCGCTTCTCTTCGAGGGTATCCCTCAAACATCGGAGCCAAAAGATACCAACCAATGCCACTCAAGCCCTTCACTCACTGATGACTATGAGAACCAAGGTTCATCGGGAGTGCTCTCGACCGAGAGAACGAACCAAACCCCTTTTCTATACGAGGGCAGAACAAATGTCGATGTCACTGCTTGCTTACAGAAAGCTCTTCAATGCCGAAGTACAGTCGCTATCGTGGATGACAGCTACGAGCGTGATGAGTCTCCCTTGAACCTGATATCAAGGGATATCGAGTTGACCACCACGCTCGATATCCTCACTCTGCGTACCCAGTCCCCTTACATGACGGAGGTCTTCCTCACTACAGTGGAATGCCCTGGTATTACGCCATTCGATCCCCTCAACTGGAAACTTGCCAAACAGCATATTGTGCATCTGGGAAAGTCATGTCTCGCTATTTCTTCGGGCATCACAGCTGTCGCAACTCTATGCAATGGACTGGTCTTTGCACTTTCGACGTCTGAGCCACTCTCCCGCTATTACTCGGCGAAAACGAATATCGAAGAGCTGCTGGGAGATGACGAGAAAGATTTTGACCTTGTTCTGGTGGCCGTCTTTCTGTTGTGTATGTTTGAGCTGATCCACTCTGGAAATATCACTCCGTACCTAAGGGACCCAAGCCGGATCTTCATACGGAGGCTGCAGGCCTGGACCCAGTCTCAAACCTCATGCTCCGAAATTTCTATCCGCATAGTCACTTGGCTGAAGACCCTTTACTCGGCTTCCTTTCGAGGTGGAGCAATGGGCTTGCTATCTGAGAGGGTGTTCAGTTTTCTCCCAAGTTTCACTGGCCCAATACCGAACCTCCGACCGCCCGTTGACCAAGAGCCAGAGATATCCAATCAACTGTACGAGGTCTTGAGCGCTCCGATCTTCGACTTCTACTGCCAACTTCAAACACTATCTGGAGAGATTGCCAAACTGTCACTTTACCACCGATCGCGGACGAAACGTCAGGACCAACAGGAGGTGGTTGAGCGTATGGCAAATCTGAAGGCCCGACTTCGATCACTATGGGAAACTCGGTGCGCCACACAGCGTCAGTCTTCGGAACATTTGCGGGCTCAGATGGTTCCCCGGATAGCGGACATGATTTCGAGTCTCATCAGTATTTGTGAGGCTGCGTATCATGCCGAGTTCATTGACATAGGTAGACAGCTGGGGGATCCTGTGTCTCAATCTCCAGATTCGACAGAAGCATTGAACAGGATCAAGGAAATCCTGGAAAGCGCTTGTAGTAGTGATGATGAGTGTAAACCGGGTGGTATTAATCCTGGGTACTTAAGACCTTTGTTCTTATGTGCTATAGAGGGTACAGATAAGGAGCAGGCTAGTTGGGCCGTGGAGAAGCTTGCTGGGATTCACAATCGTGTCTATCGTGGAGAGTTCTTCTCGGCGTTTGCGAAAGCTCTTTCAGAGGCACAAACAATTAATGACAGGAGGGTAACCTCGAGGTATTTTTGCATCTGGTATTTTGGAATCACGCCGCCATTCCTGTAGGTATAGTTTGAGCGATATACGTGTATGAAAGTACGAACTTGTCGCGGTAGCTGAATAGCCAACATGTCTAGCAGCTATCTTGTGAACAGATGTGAACAGATTCCGCTGAATCCTCCTCCTTCCAAAATGTTCAAACCTCTACTGACACATCCTGGACTGCTGCTATCAACTCCAGTGGCTTTGGAGGCGTTCCCTGACCTTTCTCCAAGTCGAACTTGGACCTAGTTGCCCCGGCCATAGCAATAAGCATCGTGCAATTGGGACAAGGAGCCATCAAATTCTCCCAAATGGCAGTATTGGGTGCTGCTTTATACTCGGCCCATTCTCCATCTCTCATGAAGTTCTTTTGGAGAGCAAGGCCTGACATGTACTTCAAGTTCTGCGTCGTATTACTGTGATCAGGCGTGGGCTCGGATTAGCAATTGAAAGGAACTCGAGCAGTGCGATGATAAACGTACCTCGAGGATATCATTATAATTGGATAAGTCTCGGCGCAGTTTCCGTAAGCCACCTCACTGCCACCAGCGGTAGTCTGACTGGGGGCATTTTTCTCTCTGAAGTCGCTTTCGCGTACCATGACTAGTCTCTGACATCTGTATAGCATCTTGAAACGTTCCTCTCCCACACGTTCCCTCCAAGCTCCGGTGTATGTAGGGGACTTGGGGTTCTTTGGATTAATCTGGTCCTCCCACCTGTCGCCTGCAGTAGATGCTCCGAGAAAGTATGTAGCCCGATGTTGCTTGGTGCTGTCATCGACTTCAAGGCTCCATGTACATTGGAAAACGTACGGCAAAGTGCCTTCACCTTTAGCATCCGGCTTCCACTTCCAGGCCCTCTCTGGTTTACCCGCAATACGTGCACACCAACGCCCGTAAACGCCTGTGAGAGGGAGGTAGAAGTTGTACTTGTCAGCAGCGGCTGGTGCCGGCCCCAGGAGGCCGAGGAAAAGGCCAAGGAGATCATAGGGGCACCACCAGTCTGGTACTGGGCCTTTGAAGGTCTTTGTAACCTGGCGGAAGAACATGGGACTGACATTGAACTTTGACGATGTCGCATCTTCTCTCTTCCAATCCTTATTCACGTTTCGTGAAATATGTGAATCTGGCCGCCTTGTCTTGTCCATGTATAGGTTTCCTTTTGGGAGGCTATTGAATTGATCAGTCGCTAAGAGTTGAATTTGATGATGCAAGAATTCTCAGGTGCAACTTACGAAAGATTGATCAAACGACTGCGGATTGCCGCGAGAAGATCTTTCGCCTCTTGGTCACTACCGGAGGCTGCCATCTCCGCCATCCAAGCAAATATCTATCGCTGCATCAGCCTCCAGATGATTCCAAGGGCATGCGAGATGGATGAACTTGAGTTCGAATATCCTGTTAGTCCAAGGTACATACCTCGTCTCTCTTCCATTTATACGCTTCACGGAACCACTTGTCTCCCGGGTTTGCCCAAGAAGGCTCTAGAAGAACGGTATCTGTGTCCGACATGGTTGATGTTTTTGAACGTACCTTGATAGGAGTGTGAAGAGGCTCGATAACTAAGAAACAGGCAGACTTTCATAGAGAGACAGCTCACAGAAAACAGTTACGGGTTTAAAAACCACTGGTTAGAATCTGTCCCTCTGCGGCCGAAGCACGTGACGACGATTTGTACATAAATTCAAGCTACCAATCCCCGCCGTTCAGATCCAACTCTCTTCTTCCGAGTACACTCACTCACGTCACACTCCTCTCCCATCCCGATCCGCTCGCAGAAAGAACAACGGCTTGAACCATTTCTGGCCCCCCCAAGCACAACAACACCATGGTGTGTACCAGTAGACTCCATCGCCATTCTTGTCACTATGCATCACTTCCCGTACAACCTGAGCCGTCACTGATCAATGCACCAGTCTATCCCCGCAAACCTAGTCCCTGATGATTGGACGAGTGATCCGGAGGAGATGAGGACAGACTTCTACTGGGGGGCGGACGGCAGCGGTCGGTTGGCTGCAGAGTCTGTCGGTATCACCAACCCTGTAGCTCTCATGATCAAAGAGAGGAGCGCCGGGGGAGACGGCTACATGTTCCAGGATGCAAACGGGGGGATCTACCTGTGGAGTATGCCCACGGACCAGGTGTACAAGTACGCCAACCCTGCAAATCGGGAGGCCATTCTTACCGAGATGCGTAAGCCCGCGGGTCGCGGAAAGGTGGAGATGACGTTGATGCCTCGAACTTCTTTTGATGATTGAGTATGGTGTTGGTTGCATGAAGCTGGAAAGAGATAAGGAGCAATAACAAGACGCGATAAACAGCTTGACTTCGTATTCCGTGACACATTCTTATGTTGCATTGACCGGTCTGGTAGCACATATTATAAATGCAATATCTGCATAGAAAAAGTCCCATACATCAATCTTGGCATGCTTTCCGCCCAACTCGCCGTTCAACTGCAGCCGGTCATTTCTGTTAATTTGACAGAGGTTGGTTCGGATGCAGTCGGCACACAGAAATTAGGTAGCTATTGTGTAACACGAGGTGATACATAGGCTCCCAGTCAATGGTTGAGACACGGAAGAAAAGAATCTGCCGTGTTGCACTCGAGTTACTTGAGGAGAGGCACAGTCACCAATGAACCCCGCATATGCATTGCCAACCATTGCTAGATCGGGAACGCGGAAACTGGCATGTATTGGAAAGAAATGCAACACATCATTGTTGCGGCTGAACTAGGGTACTTGCATTCATTCGGGCCGTGGGGGATCTGCAACTTGCAAGAACATTATCACACCAGTACCTAGACGTGGCATGTGACACATGCAAGTCCGTGGCCCGAAATTGTTATGCAATAGATCCAAAATGGCAAACGCAGTCTGTGGAGGTGATACCAGATATCGTTATATGCAGATAGCGACTCATCTTTTAAACGGAGTTTCATAATTCTTGGAGCCAACGATATGCGTCAGACTTGAAGCAGAAATGAAGCAGGGAAAAGAGAGAAGAGAAAATCTCCAGCTTTGATGCAAGTGGTCTGCTTGGGTTCAGTCCCCGGTCTCCTGACAGGTCTAAGAGAGATAGGCAGTCGGATGTAACTCTGGTATAGGCAATCCGCTTCTCCCAACAATGTTTTTTATTTATTTACATTGCATCGTGTTAGAGGGGCTAGAACTTCACGAGAAAACCGTGTGTTTATTACATAGTGAAAATATGGCGATAAAAACAGTCCAAACTATACCTCCATATCCACAGCAACCTAATGCATGACTACCTCGACAGACAGAGGAGGGTTTTCCACTATCATCACATTGGGCTCCACCAACTCAAGTGCGGGATTCCTACAATATCTTGCCCGAGACTGAACAACCGCAGTTTTAGTTCCAAACCCAGGAGAGTTGATACTAGCCAACCCAAGCAGAAAGCTCAATTCAGGCACGGCCGGCGCCATGACCCAGCCCTTCTCAGCTCTAGGAAGTAGACGAATGCGCAGGTAATACTGATTCCGGTTCTGGTCATGAAATCTTGTCGGAATCACGTTGAAGCGCAGGTTCGTCAGCATATGTGCGCCCGGACCAGTGTAGTTCGACATCAAAGCGTATGTAGCATCATTGGCTGAGCCCAGTGCGATATCGATGGTGACTTCCATGAGGAGATACTGATTGATCTCGCTCTGCTTAAGGACGATGGAGAAGATGAGGTCCTGGGGAAGATTCCATCTGTCGAGGATGATTTGGCTGTGATTGCCGGCCATGTTGCTGCTGACTCGCATGAGAAACCTCGGTGCTGACGCTGGTTCAGAACCAGGTGGTTTGTATTTGAAGGGACTGGCTTCACCTGCGCTTCTATGAGCGTTGACGGGGAAGTTGTCCGGATCACTGACACTTGGCCCTCGGTGAAGTGGCATTGCCCGGACGTGAGGTGAGAGGTAGCTTGAGAGTACGTCCAGTGGAGAAACGTAGTCTTCAGCTCTCATGAAGCTATCCTCACGACTTGCGTCATTGCGTTCATCCTCATCTTGTGGCTTATTCTCAACTACCGCCTCAGAAACTTCTGTACCAGAGGCAGTGAGCTTCTTGACCCTGACGGCTTCCATCATGTTGATAGTTCTCAACTCTGGACTTCCGTCTCCTACGTCAGGAGGAGCCAAATCAGCTATCGCCTGCACAGAGGAAGAACGCTCAGCCATGTTGATATTCAAGTTATAAATGGGATCGTTGAGCTGCATAGCAAACAGAGCAGATGTAGTAGCGTCATCCGAAAAGTAAGCTGTGCCGGTCCCTTCTTGCTTTCCCATCTTATCCCGCAACCATCGGAGCTGTAAGTCTGCAAAGGCAGGAAGACGCAGTATGCGCAAGTCGCTGAGACTTTGGCTGGGCACAGAGTTCCATACAAAGATGTTTTTGTCCGTGGTGGGAGTGTATGTGATTGGACTTTCGTTGAGCGCCTTGTGCCTGTCCTTGTCTGTCTCCCTGGTGGCTTGATCAACAGTGTACTGACGTCTGATATCAACCCTAACCTCAGTAGTATCCAGGCCACGAGCTACAGCGAAGCGCTGCTGATGCGCTGGCTGTGTGAACACAAGAGACGAAAACTGCGCTGAGCCTGGAACGCGGTCCATGAATGCCATCATGACACCATCTGCGACAATCTCATGCCGCAGGAGAGGTGCACCGGCGGGAGGGTCTTGACCAGCGGCCTTGAGGGCGCCATCATTAGATAGTACCTCAACGCGCAGGTCGGGGAACATGGTCACCAGGTCTGAGCGGAGATAGAAGCCGTAAGCAGGAATCTGGACACGATGATCCATTCCATCTGGGGTTCGACCGATGTAGTCATTGAGTGCCTTTTTGATAGCGACTCGGTCCTCATCAGTACCGAAATGGTTACCGAGAGACAGAGCGCCGTCGATTAGAGCGTCAACCCAGTTCTTGTCGATATGGAAGAAGCGCAGGTTCTCTTCCTGCAGGTAACTTGGGTCAGGGATGAGATAGTGCGCTGGCACACCCGCGAGAAACATACGGTCGATGAGCCACGAGAGAACTGTCATCCAGTCCGAGGACTGTGGATCATTGGTCTCGTCGTAAGGCTCTCCAGATCGACTGGCAGCCAGTTTACGAACAGAGTCCAGCGCAGCAGCTGGATATTGGTCCTCAAAGATAGGAGACTCAAATGAGAGGGTTGGTCGGTCACGACGTTGAAGCTTCTTGTGGTGCCATCTCTTCTTGGCTCCTCCATGCCTGAATCTGGGACTGTCAGGATGCCTTCTTCCAGGAGCGTCACCAGGCTCTTGAGGCTCTGAACCACGTTTTTGAAGATGGATGTCAGCAAGACCCTTGACCATGGACGCAAGATCCTTGAGGAGGTCATCGCGAGTGCGAAATGCAGTGTCTTTAACATCCTTGACAGCGTTGATCTTGACTTGCTTTGCTGCGGCGGCATGTACTGCAGTTCTCACGCGTCCCAGTGCAGCGACAAACGCTTGATCGCCGAGGGCCATAGTGCGACCAACCTGCCACGCGATAGAGTACGTTACATCCATGATGCCCAAGTTCTTGTCAAGAATCTGCAAGTCTACGCCCGAGGTTGAGCACTTGGTCAGGTGTTCCAAGGTAGGCACGTACGTGGGAGTAAATGGACCTCGATACAGCGCCACAGTTGCCTCGCCTGTTTGGACGCGGTATTTGACCAAGGTATACCCATCGCTTAGACGACGACCAACAAGTTGCTGGGCCTTGTCGTTAGATGCTTTGAGAGGCGCTATGATTTCATCTGGTGCTCGCAGGACGCCTAGTGTGCGACCGAGGTTCTCAAAGGCATCTGGAATATTGAGGGTGTTTGGTGGGAGGACTGTGTAGTTCCAGCTGTACAAAGAGCAGAGGGCCACGTATCGATGGTTCTGGCTTGGGTAGCTCATGGCTTCCACGCCTTCAATTGAGACTAGATGTGCACACATTGTGGTTGGAATCATATTATCGAGTGGCCCAGATCTGTTGCCAACGACGATGCTGAAAACAGCAGTGTCCTCAACACCAGCAAGAGCCATTCCAGAGCCGTTGATCTTGCGCACGTGGGAAAGGTACTTGTACTGGGATGTATCTGGCCCACTGCCCTTGACTCGATTGCCTTTGTCGTCAAAGGTTGAGAAGAGACTGGTGAACAGCTCTGGCTGCACAAAGATGAAGTCTCCACGACTGTCTTTCATGGAAGCTGGGCCAAGGCTACTTGTGACGGGCGTCGTAACATCAGACTTCAACTTCCATAAGTCATCTATGCTCATGTTGACTGTCATGGTAGATGATTGCTTGACAGGCTTGAGAACACCATTGCTGGTATTGCCAAAGAGACTGCCCGTGCCATCAAGATCCTCTGGGGGTAGTCGGAGTTCATCTTGGGCGAATGCAAGAATAACAAGCCACGGCACACGATTGCGTGGTATGCTACTCGCCCTCTCCACGCCCAAGGCTACTCTCTTCATCTGCGCCTTGAGAGCCTTGTTGCTCCCGCCGTTTGGGCTACCCAGTCTCTCCCACGGGAGATGCGGATCAGTCAAGACGATATGCGGCAGAATTCTATGATCATCACTGTACCCCGCTGGGGGATACGTAGAGTGAATGCTTCCATCTGGAAGGGAGAACTGCGGCGCATCAACGTAGAAAGGCTGCTCTGCCTCCAAGTTGAGTTGTTGGCCGTTTGCTTGGATGTTTTGCTTCACAGAGATGATGTGCTTGGGGCCTGCTTCGATGCCCGGGGCCCAGAATGAGTTGAGCTTTTGCTCGCCTGGGGGCAGTGGATCAATCTCATCCTCGACGACTTTGCCGTCTGCGAGGACGGTTATGGATTGAGTGGCGCTGAGACGGGATTCGGGGCGATTGGCAGCGACGACACGGCGAGAGTGTCGTATTGTGAGATGGCGGGGAGAGTCTATGCGTGTACTCTTGCCTCCAGGATAAATGCCCATGGTGTCTAGTCACTCAGTTGTGAGTGGGTTTGTCTATATTAGAATTGTTTTGGGAGGTTTCTTAGATGAAGTTGAGCCAGAGGAGCCAGGGGAACAGGTGATGTGATCTCAATGAGAGCGGGCGATGGAAATGGCGAACATTGTTGGCCCGGCCGTGGTCAAGAAATCCTCTTTTGCGCAATAGCTGCTGCGCGCATTGAGACAACGGTGGCTGCATACATGTCACTCGACCCTTTTCAAGCATCTTCTGTATTGTGGAAAATCTAATTAACGGGGTGTATGTGCCGAAAAGCAAGCCGTTGGCATCAGAGCTCTTGCTCATCCTTGATGTATAGTGAGCGGAGACTGATGCACATCTTCACAGACTTTGTGATCATAATTCCTCACGCAAGAGGGGTGTCCCTGTAACTCAAGTACAGTATAGGCGAGCAGCATAACCCTATCGGAAGATAGCCCCAGAGACATGACATGCATAACATCCACAATGTCCCGGCCTGCAGATGGGGCCCGAGCGGTGTAGAGTGCCAACGAGATCGGAATATGTAACCTTTTCTCAATCAAGCAAGGACCATCGGGAACATGATATGCAAGAGACACAAACGGGACTTGTCAAGTGAAACATGCGTCACGGCTCATTCTTAGCGACGACACCTCGCACCAGTGCCAACGTTTTTATTGGAGTACGTTTCACATGCCACAGTCACTGTACTCAAGTTACATACTGTATCGGCGCCAAATGCCTTTGGAGTGACACAGGAGCGGGGTGAAGCCATTTCAACAGTCAAGGTTGTTCAGGTCATGCAATGCAAACGCTGTATTTTGGCGGGGTTACGGAAGAAGCATGCTAAGAGAAGATCAAGCGCAATGTCGAATGGGTGAACGGTAATGAGGAAAGAGACAAGAAAATGGGGTTTGTCGGACTGCCCACCCAGATTTACAGGAGGACTGATCAATTCTCCTCCAACTTGAAGCTTTTTGCGTTAGACTGACAGTCAACCGAGGAAACCATGGCTCCCATCACTGCTATCATTGACAAAACCAGCGCCAACGATAGCGTCATAAAGCTCTTTTACGCTACCGGGAAAGCCCAGCTCGGCCTTTCTTTCTGGTCAGGCACAAAGGATGCAGACCCTGAAGACCCATTCCAGCCTCCCCAGGAGGTCGGAAATGGCCAGTACATCCTGAACCCATCTCAGATGGCGAGTATCAACTCCCAAGGTGTAGAGAGAGTCTTCGCCCTTACAACAGACAACCCGTTCAAAGTCACGACAAGCGATCTTCAAAATGTCTCGGAGATTTCCCAGTCAAAGCAAAAGACTCTGGCCAGCGTGCCAATTGGAAACACCACGCTCGCTGCCTGTAGAAATGGAGAGAATGCCTGGGTCTACTACAGCAAGTAAGTAATCCACCAACATGAGCTGGTTGCAAGTCGAGGGCAAGATTGCTAACAACCTTCAGTACCTACTTTAGTGGCAGATGCTTTGTGGAAATGAACCTCGAGACTTCACAGAGAACTGACCTCGTAGGGACCTTTGGTCTCTGGATCAACTCCTTCGCCGCTGCTTATTACGATCCCGCCATTGATAGGCGATGCCTTATCTACGAGACAAGCTCACTGGTAGAGTTCGTTGTCGGCAGTGACCAACGTAAGTACCTCATCCCCATTCTTGAATGGACTCTGCTCATTATTGTACAGCTGCCGCGGCAATACAGCCAGCATCTGACATGCAGCGAAACACGCCAGTGGGCGTTGTATTCGAGAATGGCAAAGTCTTTCTTTACTACTGCGGGAGAGGCGATGCTGGTGGTATTTGGCGCACTATTAAAGCGGATGGTCGCTGGGGTAATTCTACGCGTGTCGACAGTCGTTCTATTTCTCAGGATAGCCAACTTACTGTGGTGCGGGCCAATGGTATCAACCATTTGTTCTTTCTGGCGAGAGATCATAGTGAGGACGAGGAAGAATACTTTGTGCACTATCCGGATGAGATTAGTTAGTCGACATGGCTGTTTATGTGAATAAGTGAGACTTAAGAGTTACAGCTACAATCGGGTCCTGAGCTCTTTGTGAATGAAGGGAACACCAAGACCGTATCCTGAAGGTGAGAAACAACTATCGTGTATGAAGGATTGAATGCAAGATACAATGTTAAGACCATTCATCCGTGACACTATTGGTAGACATTCTCACTTTCGGTGTCGTTATAAGAAACATATTCCATTTTGATCATAAGTTGCCAGACTAGAAGTAAATACAAAACCACAATTCATGCATTCTGAGGATTGCTCGGAGCAACGATGGGGTTTCTCAACTGCAAAAACCCTTCAACAGCAGCGTACGGTCCATCTTCAAATCCAGGCTTTATCAAATCACCCTTCTTCTCAATACCAAACGCATTATAAACAGCCCCAGGATCCTCATCTCCCGCGGCAGCCTCCTCAGCATAAGGCTGAAACCAACTCCAGTCTCCTCCACCCAGATAAGGAAGCAGCAAGTTACGCTTCGGCATGTCCCGGGCGTTCTTGGTTGTCAGCTTCTCTGCTTCAAGATATCCAGGGACGTCGTTGACGGGCATAGTCAAGGGTCCTGCGTGGAAGAAGGCTGTCATGGTGTCCATGGCCTTTTGCCACGTCCACGGTGGGAGGAGGAGCTCTGCTGCTGGGAGGAATGAAGAGTATGCGTGGATGGGGGTGAAGGGATCTAGGATGGCGCCGAAGATTGACATCTGGGCATTGCGTTGGTTGTCGTAAGCCTGGGGCTCAACGGTGGCAGAAGTGCCAGAGAATGGGGGCTGCCAGAAGGGGCTGAAGATGGGATACTGCTCTGTATCAAGACGGATCAAGAGCTCTGTGGAGTTGCCATCTGGGACGAAGAAGGTCTTGATCTTGTCATAGTTCAGCTGATCAGACCCAGCATCCGTGGTGTCAAAGTAGCCGACAAGTCCGTCGTAGCCAGCTTCTTCGTTACCGAGGCGTAACTGAAGCTCATAATAAGGAGTCTTGTCATCAGGATCCGATGGCTTTAGTAGTGTGCGCTCGGGATCAACCACCTTGGCTTGTGTGCTCTGGATATCAAGAGGCGGCCCACTAAGCTCGACGGACCAGCCCGTGTTGACGAGAGCGAGCGGCTTTCCTACGATAGAGTTGAGGAACTGCGCGTAGGAGTCGGGAGCTGGAGGCAGTTTCTGCTGCGCCGTCGTGATCATGCCCCAGAAACCAAGAAGGTAGTTCGGATCAGCCAGCTTGGAGATGAGAATATCAAGCTCGCGCGTATCAGGAGTGGGTTCTGCATCTGGCTCAGGACTGAAGGGTAGCCACTTGGGTGACTGCAGAGTACCCAATGGCCCTCCAACGCGAACCTCACGGTAGAACGTACCATCGGGGAGAAATATCTGTATACCGTAGTCGGCATAGTTGGTGATGACCCATCCCCATATCGGCGTCTCCCACTCCGTAACAGGGCGCCACGTCGCCGGCCCCGGAGTGCCACCTGGGTCATCAGAAATGCGTCTCACGAACTTAGCATTTATGCGCGCCGGCTGGTTCATCTGCGGGGGCAGCTGCAGAAACTCAGACTGCTCCGGGTTATCCTTGATGACAGTGTTGGCATACTTCTGCCCATCCAGTGTCACCTCCTGTGGAGCGTAAAAGTTGCTTATGCAGGGGTAGATAGGCGGTGGACCATCCCTCCGCGGTCGCTGATCAATGGCCATGAGGGATTGGCCGAACTTGTCGATGACGTTGAACTTGCGGAACCGGAGCTGGCCGTGTGTGACGGGCTTGAAGGGGCAGTGCTCGCTGTCGGTGAAATTGACCAAAGCCGCGTACGGGGTGAGCGCTGAGTTACCGTCGATAAGCTGGAGTTTATCCTGTGTCAGGCCAGCGGGGTCGAATGTTGCGGCTGTGAGGACAGAGCTGGACTCTCCTGGGCCGACGACTTTGTTTTCTGGCTTGAGATGGCTGCCTTCTGCTTGGGTGACGAGACCGCTTGTGAAGCCAGAGAGTGGTGAGGAGAGATAAGAGAGTTCGCTGATGTTGGCGAGGAGATTATCTCGATCCTTTTCTGGGAGATACTTGTCGAGGATGCTGGGCGGGGTGTTCTGGAAAAGCTGCTTGATCTTGGCCCCAAGAGCGAAGCTGGGCTGAGGCAAAATCAGGACACGGCCCGACAAGACACGAATATCCTGCTTTTGATCACCCGAAAGAGCTTCCCACAGTGGCGGAGGAGTCTCACTGTCAGATGGAACCGTAATACCATATCGGACGAGCTTGTTCTCCGAGTGGCGGGCAGTGTGTTCATCCAGACTCCAGAACTCAAATGGGATATGGGTGTATTCCACCTCCCACTCTGCGTAGAGAGGAAACCAAGGCTGTCTATCACCCCACTGATCACGCCAACGCTTGTCGGTAGTCAGTTGATCGTGGAATTGAGGGTAAAATTTGCCTTCGCCTGGCTCTCCAGAGTCATCGCCGCCAGGTCGGAGGGCATGGAACTCTGTGATGAGCGCTTTGGCAGCTGCTGTTAAAACAGCCGGCATCTTGTTCTCCACCAGAGTCGAGATGGCGGTAAGTTTACCGGGTAGAGCTTCGCGGGCAATAGTCTGATATGGCGCCCGAATGGAGAGATTATCGAGATAGTCAAGCGCCCAGCCAGATGGAATACCTCCAATAAGCACGGTAGGATCATTGCCACCGTAGAAGACAGGTTCACTTGTCGACTCGACTGTCGCCAACAGACTATTTCCCAGTAGAGTAGTGACCTGCGCCTCAAGATTGGTGATACGCGTTTGGAGACCACTGATACGGGTTGAGATACGTCCAGCTTCAGCCTTGAACGCTTCATTGTGGTCATTGCCCTGATTATCGCTCTGCCCTAAATCACTGGCATATTTCCACCAGAGGGAAAACATGTCCCAGCGATACTGCAGCATGGCTCTATTGCAAGAGTCTAGCAGCACTTGAGTGAGGTTCAGCTCATCGATCCTCTGAATGGCAGCTGGCTCAGGCTCCTTAGGCTGGTTTGTGCTCTTGTCATCAGCTTCAGCGAAGAAATATCGCGTGCCGCCTGGTGAACGATCATAGGACCAGTTGTAGACTGAGTCTTTGGCTTCTCGCTGGCCCTCGACGCCATCGTCACGAGCTTGGAGGAGGGATTCAAGAGCGAGAATATCTTCCTCCAGTTTCGCGACATCCTCTGAATTGCCGCTGGCGTCGCCGCGTGCGTGACAATACGCAAGCAGTGCATCCATTGGAGTTGTGCCAACTGCGACTGCGGCTTGTTTCTGATCGCGTAGACGATCATTGAAGCCATCTGCGGGGACAGTCTTGGGCTTGTTCTCATGATCCCAAGTGACTTCGTACATGCAGCCGTGACAGAGTATACGGATCTGGCTTTTGAGATCCATCCATGGATCGGGATTTGCTTGGTCTGTTCCTTGTAGGGTCATGAAGAACGACTGCAAATTCTCTCCGTGAGTGAACTCGGCACCAGCCTTCCAAAGAGGATCAACGGTGTCTTTCCAATGCCACCCCAGGACGTAGTAGCTTGCCTTGGCGTGGTTAAGATACGATGGATCCTCGCTATCGCCATACTCAAAATTGTCCAAGATGCTGAAAACGTTGGCATTGTGCATCTGAAAATCAGCAAAAAGCTGGTTTCCACTTCGAAGCAGACTGATATCTGGAGGCTCAACAGCCGGGTTTGGATTCTCAGTCCACTCATCAAGCGGCGTCTTGCGCCCGATGAAGACCTCAGCTTGCTCGTTGATGTTGACATCCGCGCCAACATGTCCGAGCACAAAGGGCGCTACATCAGTTTGCAGGTCTGCCTTGATGGGGATATCTTCCAGGGACCAGACATAGTCGCTCTCAACGACCCAGGCTTCGTACTCGCGGTCCTTGAAAGCATCTTTTGCGCTGGATGGCTGGATACTGTCCAACTCAAGCTTTCTAATGACAATCCAGCGTGTTGGCGGCTGGAGAAAGTCGGGAGTTGGATGAGCATTGTCACTGGCCGTAGTGGATGCGGCATCAAGTCCGCGTCGCATTCTCTCTTCCCTTCTTCTAGACTCTGGTACAGAGCCAGTTGAGGAGACTCCCGATCTGTAGAACCGAGGAAGTGTCCAATGGACATAGACGCCATGACGGTGGCGGAGCGGTTTGGGCTCTGGACGACCGCCGAGGTCAGTCAAGCGTGAGTTGATTGACGCTGGGGCGGTGTTGTGCAGAGCGACGTGATTTTGGACATCGCTTTGGAGTAGAAAGCTATCCAGTCTCAAAAAAGTGTAGTTGGGCTGAGTGATGGGACAGATGCGCGCCGTAGTGTCTTGATCAGTGCCTGTACCGCATACAGCTGGATTTAGGACGAAGGCATCCAGTTGCATAGGCACCAGAGCTACTTCAAAGTCCTTGATTGCAGCGTCTTCACTCATAGCTGTCAATTCGAGTAGGTTGTTTGAGAAAGATTGAGTTTGAACTCGGTGACAATGATGATAGTCTTCAATGAGGAAGCTTTGATGTTTCAACTCCCACTTTCTCTGCTGAGGCCCGGTAAACGATGGACCAGAGTTCAAACCAAATTGCCTCATCAATTCGACCCACCAGAGAAGAAGACAAGGTCTCAGGTACCGACTGTTTCACATGCCTCACCGTGATTGATTTCTCAATGTCTCTCATCTTTCCTCCCCCTCTTTTCCCTCTCCAGGCCAAGACAACATGGCCCGCCTCGGATGCACGACAACGGATCTGGATCTACCTGCATTTTTGTGTCACAACCCGTCCAAAAATCGAGATGTGGGGGTCTTTGGCCTAACCTGAACCTCGCATGCAGCTTGCAGATGGAATGGGGGTGCCGTGAGACGTGGTGACAAGCAGCCCGCGCTCCTCTGACGCCCCCCATAAACGCATCTGCACAACTCCATGCGTCGGCATGCATGTATCGGAATGCCCTGATGGCGACACCGAGTTGCTGTATTTCTTTGAGAGCGTATTGGGGAGCATGTTTCTCGGGGTCTACCACGGTCCCCGGCATTGAACTGCTACAGAATTCTGACTTTCTTTGCTTTCTGCTACGTATCTGCCCACTTACTACTTGTCTTCTCATTTTAAGCCTAGATATCTGAATCAATTCTTATCATTCAAACCCACTGCTTTTCACCATTACCCTCCGCTCACTCTCTCAGGGTAGGAGGAGCAAGTATCCGGTATCTTATTCGTCTGCCCTTCAACGCCCAAGATCCTTCCTCTCAACAATTACTTCTCCTTGGGCGAGAAAGATGACGGTATCTTCAAGCCCCAGCGATGGAGATGGCTCGAACAGAGTGTTGGGGGCATCTGAAGCTGCGACTTATAGCATCTATGCTAGCTCGGCAGGTCAACGTCCCGGCGAAAACATTCAGGTTTTGGCATCAGGAACAAACTTGGACAAGTTCGTCGCTGGCTTGAACCCTAGCAAAGTCATCATCTTGTCCGAGACCCCAGATCCAACCGCCAGTTTCCACGATTCTGATGAGACCTTAAAGTGGTTCCAGAACATTGATCCCAACGCCAGTGGCTCCGTCACCGTCGACGGTTCGAAGAACGTTGAAAGCTTCCAATTCTCCCTGTCCCAGCCCTGGCCACTTGAGTTCAGCTCTGCCAGCGATGTCTTGCTCTTCACATTCGGCTCAACTGGCCTTCTTGGCAGTGATGAGACAGGATCACGCATCGAAGCACCTGGCATTGATCCGACCGGCAACATGTTGATTTGCGGTCTTGACTTTGCCAACATGAAAGACATCACCGGCGTGAGAGTAAAAGACATCTTCAAGAATGCCAATCGAGAGAGTTTGACCGACTTCATCCCTCTTGCGATCCTCGCCCTCGAAGCGACGCTGAAGAGACCACCAGAGAATGCAAAGCCCATGAGGAACGCTCTATGGTTTGTTCCGTCAGCGGACAAACGGCTTGAGACGCGTCTCCAGTTCCAGCTCTCAGACTTCGAGGCATTGCAGGAGCTATTCTCAAGTACCCTAAACGGTCTCGTTATTGATAGCACAGACGTCGTCTACAAAAGCAAAATGCAATTGGGCGTGACGGAAAATGGCGAAATGCCTATCTCCCACGGTGAAGTGACTTTTAGCATCGAGTGCTCCCTCAACAATGCTGGAAGTACAGTCTCCATGCTCGCTGGCGTTGAGTTCACCGCCACCATGATTGACTTTACCTTCATGTTCCTCTCCCCAGACCCTCTTGCCGGAATCTTGCGATGGCTAGCTGGTCTCGCTGACGATGGAGACGTTGAGACAGTCGTCAATGAGATTCTGGGTAAGGAAGAAGGTGGAGAGAAAGTTCTGCCGGTCGCAAACCTACGAAGACTGCGTATTGGGCTTGATACAAGAAAGGATCCGCAGAATCCTAGACTTGGTTCATTTTCTTTTGATATTGAGGTCTCTGCGAACTTTGGTCGCGGAGACAGCAACGATACTCCTGTGTTCTTGCTCACGTACAATTGGAATCGATCTATCGGTACCTATGGTACACTGTCTGGACAGCTGTGGAATGGTGAGTGATGACCTGGTCCTGCGCGTTTTCTGTACCGTTTGCTTATTGAAGCCACACACAGACTTTGATACATCCGATGACCTCGACTTGGAGCCAGAGGGTGAGAAGTGGGCTGTCTTGAAGCCCTTGACAGACTCACCTGCGTCGTACATCGACATCGCCACTCTGATCCCCGGCCAAACTGTGGTCGATATCCCCGACACTCTACCCTCCCAGATAACCCTTGCTTCAATTGAGCTATCGGAGGAATCATTCTCCCTTCGCTGTCAAGCCACTGCAAAACCACCATCCCCAGGCTCAGCCCCCCAACCCTATCTCGGCGAGGTCGTTCTCGCCACATACTTCAACTGGGGCAGCAGCTCAGCCTTTACCTTTGATGTTGGTATATCTGTCCTGATCGAACCCCCAGAAGATTCTGAGTTTGATGTCCCCGCTTCCTTTGTTGGAACTCTTGGCTACGACTCTTCCAAAAAGTCTTGGGAGCTCACAGCTTCCATCAACGGATTGTATGCCGCTGTGCTAGCAGAGTTCTTCCACGATGATGAGAAAGACCACGTTGGGCCGTTGATCAATTCCATTGCCATCAACACTCTATCTGTCGAGTATACATACGAAACACAGAGTGGCAATAATGCCAAGTCGGTGGGAAGCATGTTCGCTATCTCTGGCGACTTGGTCATTGCGGAGCTGAGATTGAACCTGGACTTTAGATACACGTCCAGTGGCTTTACCTTCTCGGCGGCGCTCAACCCGGCTGACAGGAATGCTACTATCGGAGATATCCTCACAGATCTTGTCGGTTCGTCTTTTGACATACCTGACTTTGTCTATGACACTCTGATAGTCGGTGACAACCAGGACGCGTTCCGCATTGATATCCAAAAGATGAAGGACGCTTCCAATGTTGAATCGTTCCAATTTCTGGCTAGTCTCAGCATCGGACATCTCCAGGTTCTATTCTCCCAGCTCCACAGCACCAAATGGGGTCCCAGAGATCCTTCAAAGAGACTGTTCAAAGCAGCCATCAATGGCTTCGGCGATATGGAACTTGAGATTCCTCTTGTGGGCACGTTGTACCAGCCACTTGATGAGCTGTACTTCCTCTTCGTCCAGGATCCCAAGCCGCCAAATAGACCTGGTCAAATGACAGGGCTTACGCGAGAGGATATCGGTCTCCTCAACGATGGCGTGTTGAAAATAGATCAACTGCTCGTTGCTGATAAGATCAAGCCTGACCAGGCTAAGGCAACTGACCTTCTTGTGCCGTCTGGATGTCACTTCGCCGTCATCATACGTAACGTCGCCAAGGGTGAGCGTGTGTGTCTCCTTAGCTACGGCTTCATGAAGCCTCAGCCTACGTCATCTCAAGCCCTGATCTCTGGTGATGAGGAAGAGGGCAGAAGACGTCCTGAGGAGGAGATGGACGACGGAGGTCCCAGTGCCCAAGCGCCATTCAAAAAGGATACAGGCCCTATAGCCATCAGCAACGTTGGTCTCAAGTACAAGGCCAAGACATTGTCCATCACCTTTGATGCTACATTCCAGCTTGGACCGATTGGTTTCTCTCTTCTTGGGTTCACCCTCAACACCAGATTCAAGAGCTTAGATGAGCTACCATCAATCAGTGTCAACATTGATGGGTTGGCAGCGTCATTTGACAGACGTCCATTGACAATCGCTGGTATCATCGTCCACGGCAATGACGGCACCATGGACTATTATGCCGGTGGTCTCATCATCGGTTTCCGTCCCTACCAGTTCCAAGCCGCCGGTTTCTACGGAGTCATCACCCTCGCAAACAGCAACAGAAGCTTCCAGAGCGTCTTTGTCTTCGCAAAGCTCAACGGCCCGCTCATGACTCTTGCCTTTGCTGAGATCAGCGGCATCTGCGGTGGCTTTGGTTACAACAGCAGCGTTCGCTTGCCTTCTATAGACCAAGTCTCGGATTTCCCCTTCATCAATAGCGGCCGTCTCAGCAACAATGAGAATGCACAGCAGGTACTTATGGAACTTGTTGACCCCTTAGCCGGTGGATGGTTCCAGCCACTTGACAGCACCTACTGGGGTGCCATTGGTATGAAACTCTCTGCATTCCGTATGCTGAACGTCGATGCTGTGGTTGCAGTGCAGTTTGGCGACTCTGTGAAGCTGGGCATCTTCGCAGTAGCGACTTGTGACATTCCCTCATCCAATTCACGTCTCAAGCTTGCCCATGCTGAGTTGGGTATTGCCGCTGTCCTAGACTTCGATTATGGCTTCCTCAAGATTGAGGCGCAGCTATCACCTCGTTCTTATATCCTCAGTCCTAACTGCCATTTGACTGGCGGCTTTGCTCTCTGCTACTGGTTCGACGCACCTCTCGCCGATCGGGCTAGGATCGGAGACTTTGTCTTCACCCTGGGCGGGTACCACCAAGCCTTCCACGTTCCTGTTGGCTATCCTAACCCCCCTCGACTAGGAATTAGCTGGAACTTGGGCGGTGGACTCTCAATCTCTGGAGAGGCATATTTCGCCATCACTACCAAGGCATGCATGGCTGGTGGCCGTCTCCATGCCGCGTTGAAAGCAGGACCGCTCTCTGCTTGGTTTGACGCCTTTGCCAATTTCCTTATCAATTATCGACCCTTCTACTTTGATATGTCAGCTGGTGTGTCTGTCGGAGTCGGATTCAGTATCCAATTCTGGTTCATCCATATTCGAATATCAGTCCAAATTGGTGCTCAGCTGTACCTCTGGGGCCCCCCTGTTGCTGGCCGCATACACGTTGACTTCTGGATCGTCGCTTTCGATATAAACTTTGGCGATCAGCATCCCAAGATCGACCCTGTCAGCTTGTCCGATTTCTACGAGCTTGTACTCCAAGACTCACCTGCATCCTCTTCCGCGTCTGCCACTTCCCTGATTACAGGCAAACCGCAACAGGAACCCATCGCAGCATCAACATCGAGTACAACCAAGAATGAAGCACACAACTTCCTTGCTGAGTCTGGCCTACTGAACCCTGATGACCAGCCGGAGAGAGGGCAGGAAGACCCTTGGACTGTCCGTGCTGGCACTTTCGTGTTTGTTGCGGAGTGCAAGATGGCCATAAGCAGTGTTACAACAAGTGAAAGTGGCGATCCAATCCTCCGAGGCAATGACGTGTTCAGCAAGCCGATGGGAATGACAACCCCTATGACTTCGACCCTGCAGATACAAGTCATTCATGAGGATGGAAGCAACCCCGAAGAGGATTGGCAATTTGAGAGATATACTCAAATGCTTCCAAGCGCTCTGTGGGAAAGATGTAAGTTCTGCGTGCCCGCTTCCATGTATGTAGCTAACCCATCCCAGATGACCGCCGCACTGACCCACGTCAAAGTGGGAACAACGTTGGTGACTTGCTCAATACCAATGGTGGTAGCCCCTCTCTCATGACAGGCGTGAGAGTCACTGCACCCAAGCCTACCATGTCCCCAGACCCATTCCCAGCCTACAAGGTTGCGGATGCAGACCTTCAGGAGCTGACTGCCGAACGAAGCTTTCCTAGTATGGTTACAGCTGAGGATGCATGGGCTCCAGTCAAGCCCAATGATGATGTCAAGCAGAGATATGAAGACATCCATGATGCTTGGGTAAGTCCTGGGCTGCAAGAAAAGGGCCAGCAAGACTTTGTGGGCGCCTTGGCTGAGAGCTTGGGATGGGGTGATGTAAGTCAGCCGAAGAGCATTGCTGGAATTCCAGAGAGATTGAAGAAGGGGTTTATGAATATGTACGTCGCGTCTCCATTGTTGACTGCCTGAGTTTGGTCATGGGAAATTGCACATTGAATTCGAAATTGTCTACTGGGAGCAGGTTGTAATGAAGTCAAGTCTTTTCTATTGCTTACAGAAGCATGGAGCGCCGTGTACCCTGTTCAAATGAATTGAACTGCTTGTCTAGATTTCGCTCAAGTCTTGTGTACATGAGGCCATTTGGAGTTTTACACGCGTGACCCATATCCTGTCCCGCCATTGTCTCCCGAGCCTTTGACTCAGCTCGTGTTGCACAGTAGAGGCCAACAGCTGAGCATGGTTGATTAAAGCATTTCATGTCCAACATAATGGCAATGTCATTTACCAACGATACAGTAAATGTATCCCACGGAGTAAGAGACTGCTACTTAACCAATTATCCGAAATGGATTTAATAGAAAAGCTCCAAAGCTGCCTTGGCAGTAATGCCCAAGAGTACGACTGAGCTTGCGGCAAAGGTGGGGAAGCGCAGAAGCAAGTTGTTGTACGAGACGTGAATGAGGCTGTGAATCACTCTCAGGCCGACGTATGCCCACGCCAAGCGCACCGTGACCTTGTCCTTGACATTCAACAGACTCAGTGCAAGCATA
The DNA here is from genome assembly GCA_013759095.1 of Fusarium sp. NRRL 29148. Taxonomy (NCBI): domain Eukaryota; kingdom Fungi; phylum Ascomycota; class Sordariomycetes; order Hypocreales; family Nectriaceae; genus Fusarium; species Fusarium sp. NRRL 29148. Next base: position 16,888 of record JABSTL010001514.1, on the reverse strand, counting down.
ACGGCGTAGAACTGCGTAGGTTGCTCGAGCAGGTTGTTGTAATTGTCGGCGGGCCACTGGACGAAAGCAGGCAGCTTCTCTGCTTTCTGCTTCTTAGCAGTCTCCGGATCGAAGGACACGCCGTACTTGGAAAGCGCTGGAGTTCGGCGCCAGTATAAGAGGCCTTCCATTGCGAATGTCCAGGTGCTGAGGCCGACGAGAGGGCCGAGGAGAGGCAGCTGACCGATAGAAGGAGACATGATGGGTGTTGGAGGGTTGTTCGTAGATGGAGGAGGGGGAGTAATTGTATCGGTAGAGTCACGCTATGTAGAAGAGAACTGTGAGTATAAACTGGGATACAATAGTTATCGATGTAGACATTAGAGAGACTTATATAATTATCGCTTTGCTATGCGAATATAACCTGAAAATGGTAAGTGCCACTTAAATCCGATAAGTCCGCCATGTCCGTCAAGCTTAGTAACTCATTCAAGAAATTTTCCTACTCAAATTTATAATCAGATTCAGCCAAACTGACTCGAGAACATAAGCTGAAGCAACTTATAGAGTAAATATGGAGCCATCATCGCGGCTTGATCCGCAAGCAGAAGATAATTAGCGCAATTAGTCAAGATCACCAATGATGTGAGGGTTGATGCCCTGCTTCTTGGTGGCATCGTTCCATCGGTGTCGCCATGACCTACAAAATAGAGTCTGGCAGCCCTTTAATGACGCAATAAACATCGTTTAGGCCGTATAACCCTGGTTTCCATGGAGTTGCTGACTCCGCGGCGTATAAAAAACTTTAAGGGCATGAGAAAAAGTACTAATTAGCATCAGCCCGCCAGGACTGCAGAAAGCTTCCTACTGGGTCGACGATTAGACTTCAAGCTGAGCAGTACGAATATATAAGTATAGGTATCAAGACCTATCAGACAACTAAAATAAAAGCTTTAATTACATCTCTATACGAATACTGACTTAACTATAGTTAGGTTCCCTACTTGGCCCTGCCTTATCCTTTTCTGCTGATGTCGTACTTCCATGATGATCCTTAGCTCCAAGCTCAAGATCTTGACTGTGCAAAGACTCTCCTCTGCCCTGTATGCTTCCAGACCCATGCGCATGAGCTTCGCACGGACCGAGGACATAGGCATCTTCTCCATGCACTGCATCGTCTCCCAAAAGTAATTGCTCCTCTGTCATTCTCAGTGGAATCCGCAGCACGTACTTGATAAAGAGCATGATGAGGCTGGTCCACACAAGGTTCCAGCCGATGATGAAGCATGCACCCGCCATTTGGTAACCAAGCTGCATGCCGTTACCCGCAATGGCTCCTCCGGGATTGGTAAGGCCAAAGGCTGCGCAACCATCCACAGTAGCCCAAAGCCCTGTACCGAAGCCTCCGACAACACCGGCCACCATGTGTGTGTGCATGACACCAAGTGTGTCGTCAAAGTTGCGCTCCAGGAAGGTCATCTTCTTGGCCAAGATGTTCATGGTGAACCACGGAACGGAGCCTGAGCCAACACCGAGAAGAATCGCGCCCCAGCCTGCGACAACACCAGCGGCTGGTGTGATCGCGACAAGACCAGTGATCATTCCCTGCACGGCTCCAATGACAGAGGGCTTCTTGAAGTATGCAATGTCTAGTCCAGTCCAGACAAGAAGCGATACAGCCGTGCAAAGATTCGTGTTCAATACCGCGACTCCTGCATCAGCAGAGGCTGCGTAAGGATCACCACCGTTGAAGCCGTTCCAGCCGACCCAGAGAATACCTGCTCCAATGAGAACTGCAAGAATATTGCTTGGTCTGGCATCCGCGCGATCACTGCTGAGTCGTGGTCCAATCCAGTAGCTACCGATAAATCCTGCTGTGCCCGACGAGAGATGGATGACATATCCTCCAGAATAGTCGATAACTCCAAGCTTGAAGAGAAAGCCTCCCCCCCAGATTGAATAAGCGCCCACAGTGTAAGAAAGAGTTAGCCACAGAGGAACGTATATCATCCAGGCGTAGAAGTTCATCCGACCGAGGAAAGCTCCAGCAGTAATGACCAAGGTAATGGCGGCAAAGACGAATTGGAAGTATACCATGGTAGCCATAGGGAACTGCTGACCAACGCCGATGGAAGGGAGGTATGATTGCTTCAGCATCGTGTCAATGCCGAGGACATTCCCGGGTTTGGCAACGAATGGAAGCATATACTCCCCAAAGGAAGCCTTGTATCCCCAGAGAACCCAGCAGAGTAGCACTGAGGCAAACGCATATAGGGCCATGAAAGCGCTGTTAATGGCCCATTTTCGTTTCATGATTCCCGCATAGAGGACTAGGAGACCGGGGATCGATTGTAGCGCGACGAGAGAAGCGGCTGTGAGTTGCCATGCATTATCACCTACACGACGTCAGCCATTGAATACATGAACGAGAAACGGTTGCCCTCTTGGACTGTATAGTGACCGAACACTTACCACTTCCAACACCGGCCTTGGGGTCTGGTGTCCACCAAACGACGGATGACGCGGCTGCAGCAGCCGAAGCCGTTGAAGTTGCCATAGCTCGCGCTACTCAGCACAGTACTTTGAGCACAATTGTATGGGATGGTGGAAGTGTCCAGTACCGCAAAAGACGGCCACGATAATGGACAGATGGATAGCGTCTAGAAAGGATATTTGTTGTATTTCTGATTCGGGAATCTGAGTATGTTGATCATGTTTATTATAATCACGATTCCCTACATGCCAATAGCTTGATAATGAGAATTTACGTAAATCGAAAGTTATCAAGATTGCCGATATCTGTCAAGCTGTCGTATAGCGAAAGTGACGTGGGTTTGTGCCGAGATGCCGCAACTGTGTGTCCTGTGTTAAGCTTCCAACCAAAACAAGGTTATCGCAGCACTACGGTTGGCGAGTCCATCTTCAGCCTTGAGCTAGAACCTGTCAAGGATAATTGACTATCTGATGACTGTCCAAAGCCCGTATGTTTGGGCTTCTTCGCCATTCACTCTTTCTTATAGCGCTGACGATCTCCTTAGATCTTTATTGACAAGGCTTCTGCAGATAGATAATGAGATTGCCCATGGGGAAATGTCTTGGCAGAAGCTTATCTGACTCTAAATATAAATGCTAAACTGCTTAACATCTACTGACTTTGTAAAGATAACTTATCTCGGTTAAGCGGCAGCGACATTACAACTAACCTCAATGTTGACGGAACTGGACTTTCTGTGGCTTGTCAACTGATAAGATACGGTGAATGATAAGTATGTATCCGTAATCGGGGCACAAGACAATCGGGCCAATAGTGCGCATTTGTCTTATCAGACGCTAATACACACTCAGCTCTCTAAAGCCGATATTGCCGAGTTATTTACTCCGTATTATGAGTCAAGACATATACCCTGTCAAATCAGCTGCATCCCAAGCTCTCCAAACAGGACTTGAAAAACTGAATGGGTCTCTCATAACTTGCGAGACTTCTAAAATAATACCAACTGAATTCAGTTATTGGTAGACTTGACCCATGGTCGCATGAAGACTGGACCTTAGTGAGACTCTTTTGTATAAAGCCGTGCAGGTTGATCCCAGCGCGCCAAATCGACGTTATGAACAATTGAGCCTCTCGGAAAAAAGAAGTCTTTAGGGTAGGGGAGTTTGTTAGAAAGAGCAATATCAGCGCCAAGGCTAGAGGAGAGCCAATTCAGTGATAACGTCAAGCCATACAGTTTCTGTAGTTATGGCCACTTGCAGACCGGGTTTTAGAAGTGCAGGCCTATTTCCTGAACGGAGTGGTCCGGTAGAACTCACGAATCCAAGCACGTCTACAAAACGGCGCCTGAACTCTGATAATTCCTATCGGCGCCTCAGAAAGAGTAAAACAGCAGTTGATTTCCTTTTTTGTTTAAACCTTAATAGATCAAGTAGGGTTCTAAGTAGACTGTTGTTTTGACATCTAAGGTTAAATTCTATAAAACACGCTTTAAGTATATTCTCTGAATAGGTTCTGCAACAACCTCATCATCCGCAGCTCGTTTCACTTTATACTCATCATTTATACAGGCTTCTATAATGATATAAACTGTAGAGATGTTGAAGCCTGCCTTTGTGACTATAACTCTTTCACCTGTCTCTAATGTGTACTATTCTAGTTAGCTAGCTTGTTTTGAACCTATAATATATTATACGACGCATATACTTATTGTTCTCTACTCACCTCAGAAATATTTACGTGAGGCTCCACGTAAGATTTCCAGTCTTCTTTATGATCTTGAGCGATAGGAGAACTCTAGATGGTGTATTAGCTACTGTACAAGATAGGAAATCTCAGTTCTGTTGGGAAATACTTCAGCTCGTTCAGGTGTCATTTCGTTGCTTGCAGAGTTTGGCAGAGTGCCATGCGCCAAAAAACGACTAACCATGGCTGTGGCTTTGCGGGGGTTGAAATATAATTCTTTCATGACCCAGTGACACATAATTACCAATGAGACCGAGCCAACAGTCATCCACGAACACGTCACCTTGCTTATGCACATTTTACCACCTTCCGGCCTGTGTCGGTATGTACGTTGCGCATGCAGAAGTTCTATTTCCCCTCTGTCATTATTATGCATCAAAGCTTGTTTATTGGTACGTGCTAATGAGATTTACTATCTGCGTGCTTATGACCTTTTCATCAGACCTATAGGTTGTAAATTGCGCGCAGGAGCTCACAATAGACTCTTGCTTGCAAAATACTGTGCAAACCAATGCACTTCAAAGCGTAGATATAAAACGCTGATATGTTTATAATAGGGTAATGATAAGCTAAAATGATCCCTCCTGTATTAGCCAAACACTATTGTCGTTGAAAGGCCTTCCAATAAGTGCTCTACATACTGTTACTTCTAATGCTAAAGTATGACAAGGCTGAGTAGTGCCCCATTCCATATTTTAATACGACCTGTACTCATGATTCTTAGTCGAGGACTACCCCCGTGGCTATCCACAACTAGCAGCATTCTTATCTCTGGATGAGTACTTTACTATTGTCAAGATGTTCGATTACCTCCACATGCGAAGCATTGTCGAGCAGCAAGATCAGCTAGCAGAGTTAGAAGCCCGACTCAATCGTTGTGACGATGAAGAAGGGCTACAACTTGATATCTCAAGTAGGCGACTGCATCGCAACAACAGCCGTCGAGACCTGATGAATGAGATTCACCTAACGCTTGAGCAATATGGTGAACGGCCCAACGGCCTCCCTAGGCCAAATCACCAGCATGAAATTTATTGCCAATTTATGTAATAGATACCTCTCTCGCCAGATTTTCGGAACTGCTTCGCTTGCCTCAGGCCAAAGAGGATCACAAGAGAAGTGTATATCATTGCAGTGACCAGGCATAGTTTTTTCATCATAACCATTAACCAGTTTGCTAACTCACAGCCCAAATGCCCAGCTTAAAACCAAGAACAAATCTGTTGTTCCTTTCCCCTCCAACTTTGCTGCTACTACCGTCAGGCTGTTTCTGACTATCTTTACTCCATTATGGCTCATAGTGCCTTCATTGCTTCTTTACAATATCCAAAGCCGATCAGGCCGCGCTTGTATCTTTGTTCTATTAACCATTTGGACGTCATTTATAGTTGTGGCAACCACAAATACAACCAAGTCGGATTTGGTCTTGGTCTTGGTCAGGTAAGTTAAACAAATACCACAGTCACAATTGTTGACTAAAAAGTCATTAACTAATTCCTTCTAGGTATACAACTATGCTTAGTGCTTTTATACCAAGCGAGTAGCAATGTCTATCCATTATAGATAAGTTTTGATTGAGAATAGTAAATAGAAAATAGATAGGTACTTCAGAATTTATGATAAATGCCCCATGACCAGTTCAAATCCCGAATTCATTCAAGGTGATAAAATCCATTTGGAACCCAGAGTCTAATTACTTCAGAACACATAATACCCTCAGTGAAGTACAAACGGATTGGCTGATAGCCACTTAATCTCTGGCCCAATCCATTGATCGCGCCAGGGAATTGCCGGGAAAGATCCAAAGTTCTCTGTGGTCAGTGACCCTGCTTTCATCCCGTGTTCGATTGCTGTCCCGATATCGAGACACAAGTCAGTGGGGCTTAGATCAGAGTTTGCTGGTGTTTTCATCTGTCTCAGAATCTCCACAGCATAAGCTCCGATAAATGCGTCGCTTGCCCCAGTCTCATCAACAACTTCTTGCTTCCGTTTCTTGGCAGGGTAGAAGAAAGAACGCTGACCTCTCTCTCCGTTTGCGTCTGGCGGCTCCATGTAGGAAGCGAGAACGCCGCGGTGTCCTAGCGTGATTACTACACACCTTGCACCAAGACGATGAAAATGGTCGCAGTACTGAGAGTATAACTTTTGGATGTTCGGAACAGATGTCATCCCATCGTCAAGGCGACTTTCGCTCTTTGGTGCTCTTGTTACACAAATCGCTTCGACGCAATGGTGATTAAGAATGAGATGATCAACTTGATAGAGCAGAGGATGGCTGTAGAGAATGGACGAGTCGGATGGAACTGGTGCAGAGTTGAAGATAATCGGAATCTGATTCTTGTTGGCGTAATCAATGGTTCTCAGGACAGTTTCTTGAGGGATCTCTAGCTGGACCAGGATTAGGTCCGCACGGGGAGTCTTCTTAAGCTCTTCCTCCACCACATCCCAGGTCAAACGACTGTTTGCCAAGGGATCGTTATGAATCCTGGGTCTTCCTTGCATATCAACGTAGATATGGGCATATCCATTTCGGATATTCCTCGCCGAATGTACTCCAGCAACGCGGACCCCATTGCCGGCCAGGGCATTTTTAATCTCCTCGCCTCTATTATCCACATCTTCACCAATCATCCCAATCATGTAGACCTGGACATCTCCAGGTACTTCACCGATCTTAGGTAAGCTGCGCGAGTCAAATGGGCTTTGGTGGCTGGCTCGATAAACGGCTATGGCCTGATTGACGCCGTGACCTCCTGGACACGGATCTATGCTCGGACCATTCGGAAAGGACGAATGTTGCCATCCCTCATGATGCGATTCGACTCTGTTTATGATATCCCAGTTCATGGAACCAACGACCTTTACGCAAGACTGTGAGTCAGACATGTTTCAGAGAGATGGGGCAGGTGGTGAGATGGAAGGGTTCAGATACAACTAGCCAGGGAAAGGCTAACAGCTGGACGCATAGAGCTAATTATCAGATTGGATAAGTATGCGCGACTTTTCAAGGTAGAAACTGTGGCCGTTTTGCGGTTATTTTGCAAAAGTGCCACATGATAGCGCCTTTACAGTATCTAACATCTTCCGGTCTAAAGCTATCCAATCCCCGCTTGTCTTCCCAACAAAGTGCCTCAGTGTCATTACTATCAAAACGTCATAACATGGAATTGTACCCAGGCCAGTATTTGATGTATGTAGCCAAATTTGGCTAATGTCTACTGTAGAGGCAATCAGGCCACGACTATGACGATACATGTGCCTCCTAGCATTAGCGCGTTGAGCACTCCTTGGCACAATACGAGTCTTCAGGCTCACCCTCATTTGTGCAGTGGCAAACTTGGAGCGGTTTGGCATTTTCGAGCGTGTTTGCCTTTTGGTTGAGACATTGGGGGCGGTCACTCATATGACTTAGCTCGCAATGCTATCCGGATTTGGGCACTGGTATATGTGGCTGCATAATGTTGTCAAAATGTTGAACAAGTGCATGAAAACGTGGCAACATACAACAGGAAGGGGGCTGCCATTCCCCTCATCTAGCTCATCTTACCAGGTCGGCAGACACAGGAGGCTCCAAGTGTACAAAGCATTACAGCATGACCTAGGATTTTGTAATTCTTGGCTTACATGTGAGTGTCTTATTTGCTAGTCTCGCATTCTGCATCCTCACAAAGTTGCCAGAACTTTCTCCTTGCTATAATTAACAGCCATGCTGCATAATCAACAGGGTGGTTGAAAAAAGTCAGTGCTTATTGCTGCAACGGAAGGACCAATGTTGGGCATGTATGTAAGACATGGCTAGCATATTTGCCTTCATCTGATTTGCGATTGAGTAAGGTGTCAGTTAAGCACTTCTTAACAAACATGTATATGTCCACGCCATGATGATATCCATTAGAGGACAAAAGAAAAGCAGGCAATGTGGATTTGCAAAGGATAACATTGGTTGTTATTAGCCGAATCTTTACTGGGTATAATTTGTAGCATTGCAGTGACACTTGTCAAGATCAAGTACAAGATAAGTCGTCTGCCTTTTGGACACGTGAACAGAAAGTATTCTCTTATTGGAGAATTATTGTATGAGAGTTCCTATGATAGCATAACCTACGCTTTTGGCTCCTCTCAGTTTTTCCACCCTTACCTAATGGCGACAAGTCACATAATGGGGCATTCGACCCCTTCCGCCTTGATAGTGTCATGGGATGCCAACCCTCGATTAGAATCATTTAAGGAAGTACTACAAGAATACTTTGGATATAATGCAGTTTATCTACCACTACCGAAACATAATTCCGAGAAAGCCTTGGACAGAGAACTTGCCAATGCTCTGATCAGGCACTCGGGTATGAACAATCCATTCATCTTGTATTACTATGGTGATAGCCTGGTGAGACAAGGACTGTCACGACTGTTACTGTAAGTCACTTATTTATTGAAAATGCACCAATTCCGCACACGATAGTCACTGACTAATTCTGTTTAAATGTTGCAGAACACGAAGCGATAAGTCTGCCTTTATAGACTGGCTTAAATTGCGACAAGAACATATCGACAAGTTCAATTCCAACATACTTGTCATCCTTGACTGCAAACACAGAGTCATTCCAGTAGCGAAGGACAGATATCCCATACTTGAAGATGACTTATGCTCCAGGTCCAAGAGCGTAGTCCAGATTCTTATTGCCCCAAAGTCTTCCCAACAGAATGCGACGCCGTTCCCCGATATCCTGGCTAAGACCCTTAAGGCCATGGTAGAATCTTCGACAACTGGCGTAATTGATATGAAGTACCTTGAAGGAGAAATATCGAGAAATCCGGAGCCAGAGTACATTGCGAAGCTTTTTAGTTTGAGGCCGGATCAGGAAAACCTAAAGCTTCAAGTTTACTCACATGAGAGACAAGGCGCCCTTGTGGATACGCTACATGAGCCATGGGTACCTAGCAATGCATCCAGATATTTGCGCATTAATATTTTGCCAATCACTTGGGCAGAGGTCGATCTTTGGGATGCGGAAGCTGAACTCAAAGAACTCCTTGACGTATTTGAAGTACACTTCGATTTCATGATTGGAAGTATCGTCAAGATCCCCAATACCCCTAGTGCACAATCCACTCTACAGCTGCGCATTGATCAGCAAATCGAGCAAGTCGGACCCAGAGGGCTTTTGATCGTTGTTTACAACGGCCATGCCAGGAGGACAAATGAGGGCATGATTATTTCGTAAGTATATGGACGCTTTGAACTACAGCCTGTTTCACATCTAACTTGTTCTGTTCTGTTTAGTGGACATAAAAGTGGCGGTCAGACTGTCAACTGGACCGAGATCACCCACACGCTGAACGTCGCAAAATGCGATGTTGTTCATGTGCTTGATTGCTGTGACGCATTAAGTGCGACTAAAGGAACACACGCAGAAAAACAAACACAGGCTGAAATGGCTGTTGCAGCTGACTTGAAGACTAACGAATTCGAATTCCATGGAGTCAATGAGACGCTTGCTGCCGGCGCAAGAGAGGAACAAGTGCCAGCCGGTCCAAACTCCTCTATGAAGGTCTTCGCTAAGGTATTAAATGAGATGGCTGTACACAAAATCCCTATCTCGATACTATCATGGCACCAACATATTATTGCCAAAGTGGGAGGACTGATAACAGAACAAGGTCGCTTAAGACATGCGGAGCCACATTATAAGATAAACCCTATGCATTACGCTGGGAGGGGTATAAGCCTGCAAGTAAAGCAACGACGGTTGACCATGTAAAGCCTTGATTCAGCTCATAGTAATTTACTGTATTTAAGTTTAAGTTTCTCTACCTCGAGCTTTTGGACTTCGGGCCGTTATTACTATGAGTCCCTGAAATGATTTCTCTTGATACTTATTATAGCTACATCTTAGGGGAATCTAAAATAAGTCCCAATGCCTTCTATAATTCATCTCTATGCCCATCCCTCTTCTGTTCCCCTCGCCAGGCAATAAATCCATCAGGTCAGAAAAGGATAGCCTCAACTTCAGAGATCCTACAAATACGATTGAAAGTGCCTTCAGAATCCCTCAAGGCACGAGAGTCCCTATTGATGCTATAAGAGTCTATTTTTAGGTGTCATACCCTTGGCCACTTGGATCCATGGTGATGATTGCCCAATGGTGAAAAGAACGAAATTTGTATCCATCAAGTCCAAGGTAGATATCTGGGAATCGTTTCGTAAAAGTAGGGTATGTGGGAACCGGCTTCCTGGTAGCACAAGGGGCGCATACGGGTCTTCATGCTGGTCGCTGCAGGGGTTTTTGTGCGCAGCGGCAGCAGAAGGGTAACGATACCCTATCTCGCAGGTAATGTCGGGAAGTTCTGGCACATCTGGGACCGTATGAAAGACTCGTTTTTGAAGCCTTGAGTAGGCCTGGCGCATCGTGAATTCATCTACTGACCATCGCTCGGTGTCATACGTCTGGAGAAGTGAATTGGTAGCCTTTTCTCCTAAAACATATGCAAGCTTCCATGCCAGATTGTGAACGTCCTAAATAAATCAGCGTGCTCAAATGCTTCCGTATAGGCTCCAAATAAAATCACCTGTATACCAGTGTTGCCGCCCATCCCACCAGTCGGGGGCATCATGTGTGCTGCGTCTCCCGCAATTTAGACACGGCCATTTGAGCTCATGAAGCGATCGGCATTGAAGGCAGCTACCAACCAGTATGAGATGGAGTCGACCTTGATATCGATGTCGTCCTCAATGCCGCTAACCTCCTTGAAATATTGCTTCGCGCCTCGTTCGGAGACCGAGTCCGGCGAGAAAATTGCCTGCGCCTCCACTTTCACCGATTCCACATCTCGACATTCTACTCTCTGCATCCCGCACTCGAAGCTAAGGTCCATCCTCTATATAGCCTAGAACCTACATCTTTAAGATAAAATTGCCGTTTCAGTCCCAGAATCAAGACCAGTGATATTTGTTTCTGAAACTCAATCTTAGCAGGCACTATACTGCACCGGTCCACAGACCACAGTACAGCGAACAGCAACTACCAGGATGACTCTCACTTGATACGGATCGCAGCAATCGACATGCACTCAACGAGTGTTATTGGTTCTTTCAGAACTCACCATAGCCAATTATCAACTATTCAACATCGACATGCAGAAGGGGAGCATCTTGTGAGAAGCCATATGCCCGACAATTGAAGTTACTTATCCTCGTTAGGCACCCAGTTCTACGCAAGAGTTCCATCCATTCGGACGAATTCCAGTTCTTGACGATGGGGAGACTCGATTGTTCGAGTCTAGGGTAATTTGCGAATACTTGGTTGCATAGTACGGGCCACAAAGCCCTTTGAATAGATGAAGGGAATAAAACATCGCGGGCCTGGAGACTCAAGAGCAAGCGGCTAGCGTTGAATACTCTTACTTCGACCCGACAATGAAAGCTTTAGCATATGAGAGAATCTCCAAAAGGTGCTTAACTCTTTCGGTCTTTCTTATAACGCGCCGCAGTGACACAGGCCAGGTTTACGGGACATGGAGATCCTGACAAGGCCACAGTCGAGAGACTGCAAATCGACTTGGTCAAGGTCTTGGACCACCACGAAAACGTTCTTTCTCATCACGAGTACCTTGGTGGAAAAGTAAGTTATCATTAAATTTTGAGCAGAATCCGTGTTGACTGTTCTTAGCAATTTTCGTTGGTTGATATATACCATTTCCCTTGGTTTGAGTTTCTGCCGCGTCTAGAGTTGCAAGATGAGGTGACAAAAAGGCCGGTATTGAGCGCGTGGTGGAGGCGCGTCAGCAACCAGTCAACATGGCAAAGTTTGAAGGCGTCACATTAAACCGACTATAATTTGTTCTCAAGAGGTTAAATACAGGCCAGGCCTTTATGATAATCTGGGAGCGCCATAGAATCTAGTCCTCACGTCACGCCGGTACATCTGCAAAACAAACTATCAATTGTAACAATTATGGACCGACAGAAGTTAGTATTCCTTTTCTTATAGAAAGTTTTAATGGTTTTCATCCTTAGCTTGAACGCTGGCTATAGTAGTTTGCAAGGTTTGCTTAAGCCTAAGCCGCGAGCATATTAGTTGGGAAGATTGGGTCATGGTACACGTAGACGACGTAGTACAAGGACATATATCATTCTTTTATTCCTACCCAATCGGACTCTATGTAGCTTGAGTTTGGTGTTATTCTCATTGCCCAATAATATGTGATGGAGGACCCCATGCGGGTAAGCTATCGGTGATGTGGAGGAGGGGAGGTGGACTTCTTCAACGCCGTATTCTCCGGCCAGCTACAGAGCTGGCTCAACTCTCATCCCAGGAATAACTATTGACATTGATAATACCCTTATGTAGAAGTTAGCATATATCTCGAACGAACATCTGATAGAGCACTCACAATCGTTAATTTTGACGCATTTGAATGCACTTGCACACTGTGATTCCAGTTAATAAAGTCACTCGGAGACCTTGATTCACCGGCTACTTACTTGCGTGGGACCTGTCCACCCTAGGCCGCCACATTGACCCCACTGGGGAGATACTCCCGAGCTACCAGTATCTGTAGGTGTTGTGGCGGTAGCAGTAGATGATGGTTGTACTGGATCCTAAGGCTTTGTTAGGTGATGCATAACGAAGATGTCAACAGTGATGTAACTTACAGCGAAACCAAACCACTTCAAGTCCTCCTCTGGGAACACATCAATGGAATGAGTAACTCCCTGACCTAAGAACGTCTATACGTAATGTCAGCAATATTTCTTCAAAGTGATATCGTTTTTATCTTACCTGTAGCTTATCGCCAAACGTGTATCTGGTATACGGGCTCCGTGGAAAGTTGGGCGTGGTAGACTGCGGGCTAGTTGAGTAACCAAATACACCAGCCCACTGCTTGATAGTTTCGTAGTAGTTCTGCACGTTCAACACCTGATCTACCGACCCGTGATAAACTTGCATTTTAGGTCGTGGCCCATCATATCCAGGATACATATCCCTGACAACATTGGCCCACTGATTTTGGGTGTAGATGGATTGGCCAGTGGCACATGTTGAGTTCCAGAAATCTGGGATATTATCTGCGCTCTTGAAGCAACCGGCCGGGACACCTGCATATACGTGTAAGTCGCGTGATATAAATGTCAGCTATCAAGTATCTTGACTCACCTGCATATGCAATTCCGGCTGTAAAGATATCGGGGTAGGTCGCAGCCATAACGTTCTGGTTCCATATCAGCTTACTCCTCGCAAGAGACCTCTTTCTCACATACAGTCATCATAGCTCCTGAGGAGGTACCAGTAACAAAGGTCTTCGTCTTGTCAGTATTATATTCCTTGGTGATAAACCTGACCATATTAGCGATTGATGTACTAGCACCACCACCGTCATGAGTCAATGTCATCTTGGATGCCACATCCCAGCAGTTATCTTGGGTGTACGGCGTCGAAGGATAGATAACAATAAACCCATATATCTCGGCATAATGAGCCCACTGTGTGCCCTGATAGTATGCTTGGGCACTACCCGTACACCAATGGATACCGACTACTATGCCAGGACTTGAAGCTAGCGTCTTTGGAACATAGAGCCACATTCGAGTGCCAGTGGGGTTATCGCCATAGTTAATCACCTCAGTGAATGTAGACCTGGGGACAACTTCGGCACCCAGAGTCAGGTGAAGAAGAGTGAACAGCCAAAGGCTGATGCAGGCTGGCAACTTCATCGTAACAACAGAGCGGATGGGTTGTTGCGCACACTATTCTAACGACGGCAGCAGCGTATTTAACTAGAATACAAAGCGATAAACGTCCTGGCATGGACACGCCTCAAGTGGTCGTTCGGATCATGAGCTTCCGTTTCGCTCTTGGCCAGAATGGCGGAGGTGGCAACTACAATAACGGAACCTTATTGGCTAGTTCCGGACCAGAACTGCACGATCATCGGCTTTATGGTACGAATTTGGTCTTGTGCATACCACATTTGAGATTGACATTCTCAACCCATACGGGCCCCTCTCTTTGGAAGATAAGTACTATGCTTTGGGCTATATCATAGGTACCTTGATGCTGTGCCTGTGCCGGTGTAGTGCGGGGTCAACCAGAACATGCATAGGGACAATTCCTTGTCAGAGGGAAATCTCACCATTCCATGTTCGGACACGGAACCCTATTCAGACACGGAACTCTGAAGGTCATTTCCGTCTGACATTTGAATGCTGGTTTAAGTTCTCGTTGCCGATTCAAGCTCTCATCAACCACAACTCGTAAATCTCGGATATTCCATCAATAGCCGATTTGGGAAAAAGCTCTGCTTCGGCTTTAGGGTTCAGAAACGGTCACGGTTCGGAATATTGAGAAAAACATTGAAGAATCCAGGTTCAATATCGTTGCCCTCAATGCCCCGAGCGAGAATCGTTTAGTTTAGTGGTAGTCGCGGCTGATCGAAAGCTCCTCAGTCGATCTTACAGTTTGAGTCAAATACACCTGCCGGTACTCTATTATTAAGAGATTTATGTTAAAGCATACTAGTTGTTCCAGAATCCTCTCCCTTGCTATCATTCTAGTCCCCTCCTGTATGACTATCCTATTAAAGTCCAGGACAAAAGCTAGCCACGACCAGCAGCGTCTAAACAAGATTTGAGAGTACTAGGTTGGACTAGAACTCTCTGTTTGTTCCACAACCGGTGAGTCTTTCGTAGTCGTCACACATCGCCGAGTGAGTGTCTTGGATAGTCCTAGAGATCATAAGTTAGACAGGAAGCCATTCAGGATTGGGTATATGTACTTATGTCCTGCTGGGCCTCGGGCCACGCTTGCATCAATGTAGTATTTTCCATCACTCCCCCAGAAGCATTGGACATTTGTGAGATAGAATGCATGATGACCCGCTTCACAGTAAAGCTCGAGGTGTTTATCATTGCGAGGGGCAGTGATGAGCCACATTCGATATCGATCCAAACCGGACTCTACCCAGACTTCGGTATAATGAACTGTCAGTGAGCAGTCTGCCCGTTCGTAGATTTCAGAACCTGATATACAGTTAGTACATAAACGTCTTCAGGTTTGGGTAGGCGCCTTGCCAGTGGTAATATCAGGAGTTGGGCTAGCCAAAGATCCGGTGATGGAAGAGATGGCTAGAGCAGCCTGGGTAAGGAGAGTGAATTTCATATTGATGAGATTGAATAAGGTGAGGGTGTTGGATGCTTGATGAATTGGAATGGAGTGATGATGGACACAGCTTCTGGAGCGGAATGAAGGGTTGACTTTATAGTTTGTCAAGAACCACCAAGTTCTTAAAATTGGCCCAATTCATTTAGGACTCGTAAAATTACATACGACTGACTGCCTCTTGCAGTGCGTTAGTTGGTTCGACTAGTAAAGCGAGAATCACTTGGTAAATGGCCGAGCACAGTCGCGTGACTGTATTCCTTCTATGGACTACAAGACGAAGGATTTATTTCGATAGGCTGTCACAATACCACATAGAGCATGGACTAAGCATTGAACGGCCCTGAAGCGATAGATGGATAGCAGGACTCCCTTTTCAAAAGTCGTAATTATCTAAATATACAGATGATTAGCAAAACCCAAGCTTAGCGCTGATTATTTACCGAATGAATGCAAACGCAGAACCACAATTCATGGCGGTGTAGCTTACTGAGCCGGCCAAAGTGGATAGTTCAATGGAGTAGCATTGCCTTACGCTCCATGTATTGCAACATAGGACGTCTAGGGACCTGACTGAACGGCCCGATAGTGACACCGCAGACTGTAATGGACTGTCAGAGTCAACCAGAATCCTCATTTGATCTGTGATCATGAGGGCGAAGTGCTGGAGGACATCAGACTGGTCCAAGAAACTGCAAAAAATTATAAATTGAAAGCATTGTCTCCCATACCAGTTCAGCTCTATACGCAACTCACAAGCATATTTACATTTCATTCAACTATCTTACCCAATTCCACCAAGATGAAGTTCTCAATCCTCACTCTTGCTGCCGCTGTTCCTGCCCTCGCTGCAATTGTTCCTCCTTCAGTTGACACTGCCGAAGGTACCTCTCTTCACTTCATCGAAGACACGTCGTTCAGTACTAAATATCATCCTTAGTCAAGCGCGCCAATTGCAAGTTGACGCTCCAATGGATCTCCAACTGGAGTGAAGCTGCCTTGAGAAGATATCGGGTGCAACTTATCACAAGCCCCCGAAACGATGCCCATCTTGATAAGTATTGCAGTCTCTTTAAGCAAAGTTCGTCTGGATATCAGAACGTGCAATGCTTCTGGACGGACGGCAAGTACGTGATTGATGATAGTCAAGGCGAAGGCTCGATTGGTCATGAGTAAGTACTATAAATATCTCTGTAACTGTATTGCTGTATCTAACCTCACAACTTCAAGTCTATATTTGAAGGATTTCAACAATGCAGCTCATTACTTTGAACTTATCACCGGCTGCGATACTGTCCGAAACCTTTAGCCTGGGTAGCGAAGTGCATTTGGGAGAGACTGGGAGTGTGCTGCATGGTGTAAGGAGGAGATTTCAGACAGATATTTAATTGAACAGAGAGTATGTTCAATACTTTACTATATCAGGAGTTACTCCCCCAGCACTGACTTAAAGTGTAATATAATACTCTCACTATATAATCTGTCTTAATAGCAAAATGTAGAGATAATAAAAAGG
>JABSTL010001513.1:0-33972 GCA_013759095.1 Fusarium sp. NRRL 29148 | reverse complement strand
GTTCTGGATGGGGTGGTCGTTCTGAGTCAGTGTATGAAATAGCAGGATAAATGGAAAGCGTCAAAATTTGTAATTCTGTTACATGTCTCTCTAGTGGGATAGTTATCTATCGACGACTGGTAGAACCGAAACCAGTACTCTCATGACGATTTGAATTGTTGGATCCAGATGACGATCCAGAACGACCACCCCATCCAGAACCTCCACGTCCGATGCTGCCATACCCATCGTTGTGGTGATTATGATGGTTTTGCTGATTACGACTACCAGCCCAATATCCTGCTGCGGCTCCTCCTGCGGCACCACTCCAGAACCCGGGTCTCCAAGGGTCGGATTGCGAAGAAGGCTTAGAACCTGGATATGGAGGTGGAGGGTCATCGCCGTCGGGACCCCATCCCGGGCCCCATCCTCCAGGTGACCATCCGTCGCGACGGCGTCGTGGCCGGTTGGAGTTGCTGCCAGCCTCTTGTGCTCTGTAACACGCTGAGACAAGGATCCAGCCGAGAATAGAGAAAAAAAGAATCGTGAAGAGTAGAGCCCCCCAGTCAGTACCACCTCTGCCGTCATTGAACCATCCTCCGTTGGCGATGTTTGGATAACGGCGTTCGCCCTTCCTTGTCAAGGCGACTCTGTATTCGACACCGCAACTACCCTTTAGAACATAGGGGTCGTCGGGAGAGTTATAACCCTCACAGATTACATCCGTAGTGACAAGCTTGAGCTCTTCTGGAAGCGAAGCAGTACAGCTCCATTGAATATCCTCATCACCCCAGCCGGAGCCTTCATTGGTGCAGCGCATCACATCAACGTCGTAAAGTTCACAGAGCGCCTTCTTGGAGACACAGCGCAGCTGGGGGATGGCACCAACACGGCGATGATTCGTCATGGCTCCATTACCGCGGAGGGTGAGAGATCGCACATCAGAAAGCTTGATGGCATCCTTGGGGCGGGCGGCTAGCGCAAAGACCGGCAGTGCAAGTAGCCAGGCGAGAGAGCCAGGTATCATGGTGTTTTGGGGGTTATGACACTAAGGGATCGAATATGTGCCCGTATGCTTATCGTGAGATTCTGATATGGAGAGGATGATGAGGTTTTGGAAGTGATAGGAGTTTAGTTTTGATCTTGGACAGGAAGTAGACGTGTTAAGTTGGACACGTGCCGTGGCGATAAGAAGTCTAAAGATGGGCTTGAATGAGATGATGTGGCGATCTGCAGTAAGCTCTGATGATTTGTTCAGGGTCTGTGGTGGCATCCAATGAAAAGACGGGTAGACGATTGTTTGTTGCCTAAGGCTTGAAGTAGCAGTCATGAGGGCAAAGATGGCAAGACTTGTTATTGACAGCCGTATAGAGCCCTGGCCGCCCGTCATACCAATACAGTTTCGTTTTCGCGAGTCCAGTGCACGTGGTGATTTCGCTAACTATGAACCTCCAAGGTCGCCATCATGACATCCAATTTGTCCTAGAACAAAGCCTCACGTTAGCATCTTTCGTTCGAGCGACTTTGGATATAGCAACATAAAAGTAGTGTCGAGTAAAATATATGAAGTATTAGTAATGAGTTTTCTATTGCGTCCTGTGTAGTAATAAGGCTCAAAATCCATAACTCTATTTACCTAAAAAGTCACCCGTATCGTGCTACTGTTCTGTGTTCGTAACCACGGTCTATATAAAGTAAGTTATAAACTTCAACAGAAATTAAGGTAATTGTTCAAGTTCTAGGGCGTTCAGTTCTGTATCTTGTTTCGAAAATCCTAGAATTAGATCATCATTTACTCTACTGTAATAGCTTCGCTGAACCAATGTATACTCCTAGTATATAGCGCTCTATAGGTAAGAAACTACTTCACATGTGGTCAGCTCCAGAGCCTCCAGGGTAGGTGCGATCCAAACAGGGAGCATCCTCGTTATCGCCCCATGACCATGAAACAATCAATCCTTTAATGCGAAACTGTGGAACCTTGCCTGAACTTACCTATCTATGTAGGCATTCTCAGGCGCTATAAGAAATATTATTCATATGCCCTGGAAAGCCAGAAAACCTCAGATCTTGAGTTTAGATACAGAGGATGCCCAAGAGAAACTTACTAAAGGCTCCCCAAACTCTATGATAGTTTACCTCAATATTCTTATTATTTAGGGTTGAAGCCTTTGGTTTTCTTGTTTCCTCTAGAGTTGTGATCAACCTGACGGTTATAGCGCAATACAAGGAAGCACTGTCATGCTTTGTCTCACACGAGTACCCCTTAAGAATACTCGATAGAACGGCTATGGGGTCAACTCGAATGCACCCGTCATTGCGTGCAAGTCAATCCGAAACATTCATTGATTAAAGTCAAGTTTAGAAATAGCTCAACTGACAAAAGTGGCAGCAGGATGTATCGTGCTGGCACAAGCCCCCGAGCAAGGATGCTGATAGCACATGGCCAAGGATACAAGATCCTTCGCTCGACCACCTCTAATGTTAGCCTTGCGCATACCCTCATGCAAAAAGAATTCTCAACAACTCGGCCTCCTAGATGATCAGCATTGAGGGTGACATTACAAACCGACAGTGATTTGGTGACGTGGGAATTTACTTTACAGAATAAAGCGGACTGCCCGAGCAGCTTCCCACGTTCCACAGGATCTGTTCTTTCAACAGGAGGTTATTTTGTGGTGGATGAGCAATACCGAATTGCAGCCACCCATCTTTGCGAATGCGAGAATTGCGAAGCTGTTGGTTATGCCCCGTCATCATATCCAGCCACGCAACCTAGAATACATCGGATTTAGCAACTAACACCAGTAACGGGTACGAATAAGTTTAATGACCGGGATTCGGACTCGGGAGCTCCTAGCTCTCATTCTATGCTGACAGTCGGGAACCGGCATCAAGAACTCACCGACCCCCGATGATCATCATTCTGCAATATTGTAACTTTACCCGACGCTTCTGAAGACCACAATCGCTATTGAACGTGATTGTTACTGCTCTTCTCATTATTATTGTGCGGCATACAGATCCATCTGTATACCAAAGTGCTACCGTACTCGAACCTCAATACCTCATCGAGGTGACATGAATCTGATGCACAACGGCTTGTGCATTGCAATGCTTGCCCCCTGTGATACGGCGCTGGGACATTCAAGATCACTCTGGAACCTGTTGCTTGTGCTCACTGACTATGTATGGCATATCTGAAGCTCGCTTGTGGGACTATTGGATAACATGATAACATTTGCCTAATCCTGACTACGAGGCGTGCCGAAGTCCCGTGCTTATTATTTACCCGGCTCCGGTTTTTGACTGTCTTTTGATAAAAGCTCCGAAGACTGGAGGTAATAAAAGTGAACCGATAGTGGCAGATTGAAGCGAGCCCGGCACTCTCCGAAAGCAGCAACCGTTTCGACGGCGCAGAAATGCTCCATAGAAGCTCGGTCGCCTAACCGCTCTCTGTAACGAATAATCTGATCGTAGGTTGGCTGGCGGGAAAAGGCAGGGGATATGAATGTGGGGGCGAGAGTTACAGTACCTAGGTATAGCTAACTTACAGAGTAGATAGACGACGAAGTACGGAGTATGTTTGTTTAGTTATTTTATAGAACAACCATCGAGTCAAAAATAAGGCATTTTTCTTCTTCTTTCGAAAATGTCCATCAAAAGAATCAGAACGTAGAGCAATAACCAGTTCATCTAATTATAGTTATTATTCCCATACTGATAGCTTCCAGATGCGAAAGACCTAATTCCTTGCCATTCCTTTTCAACCTAACCGAGTTGAAGAAGACCTTGAGTAAGCGTTGGATGCATTTTCGCTCCGTAGGATTACCCACCACGGGTTGTCGGACTACTGCGGGAGTCCGAGGGCAGATCCAATGATTCAAGATGGTCAGAGACAGGCAACCAGAGACAATATACGCGGTGAATGACTCAAACAATCGGTACATATGCAGCTTTTTGACCGGGAGGATTGTACAGTCTCCATCGCAACGGGGTTCTCTGACTCCCAAGACATTGGATGCTGAGATCACACACAGATCAGAGATCCCTGTACTGGACCGGCTTACGGGGTCCTGAATACGCCTGAGCATGAGTGATAAGTGACAATGGAACATTCTTCACTCAAGGATGCTCGCCCCCAGGCCCCAATCTGCAAGAACCCCATACTGGAGTCGCCAATGAAAGGTTAGCGGATCAGACATTCGTTAAGCTGAAAAGGGAAACGAAGCGTAATCATCGATCTCTGGACCAGGCGACTTTTTGTGTCCCGGACCCGTGTTCGACAGCAAGGTACGCTAAGCCAGTCCAACAGATGGAGCGAGGGGTGTGTGGATGTGTTGCCCAAGCTCAGTTATTTAAATAAATAAATTGTCCATTCACCATCTCGAGTCGCATTTCCTTGTGTTCTCGATCGAGAAATAAACCAGACTCTTCGCACACTGTTTATCACCAACCCAGCCCGTACTGACAGGAGACTGTTCACCTGGGGCCTCATCGTTGCCCGTGCTGCAGCGCATTCGACTTTGACTCTATGCGAAAATAGGTGAACGCTCAATACGCATGATTCGCTAATCTCGACGACAACAATATCAACTCAACACCCACCGGTGTTTCCTTTTCATCCAAGGGTGTTTCTTCACCCCGCCAATAACTTGCTGTACATCTATTCTTCTTGACCACTGTTGCGGTCTGGTTCTTCAATAACTACATCATCGCCATGACCGAAATTTCGGAAAAAGCAGCTGCTGCAACAAGCAGCAGCAATCCCTCGCGACCATCGTCGTCAAGCCACAGCGGGAGTGGTTCAACCGACAAAGATGCAGTTCGCCCACACATGAAATCTTCGAGCGACCCCAACAACGAAAAGTTGGACTTGACAAAGGCCGATTCAGCAGTCATTGTGCCTCCCAAGGCAGAGAATATCGAGGATCACTATCGACACTTGCCACCTGACGAAGCCGAGGTGTTGCGACGCCAAGTCGTGAGCCCCGAAGTCAAGCAGGGCGTAGCTGTACTATACAGATATGCCTCCCGCAACGACATATTGATTCTTATGATCTCAGCCCTATGCTCGATTGCTGGTGGCGCGGCGCTCCCTCTTATGACGGTGGTCTTCGGGAACCTCCAAGGAATCTTCGAAAGCTTTTTTGTTAATCGTACCTTAACAAGCAGCGCCTTCAACGACAAATTGGTGGAATTCGTTCTGTACTTTGTCTATTTAGGCATTGGCGAATTCATTGTCGTATACATATCGACTGTTGGGTTTATCTATACTGGAGAGCATCTGGCCGCAAAGATTCGTGAGCATTACCTTGAAAGCTGTTTGAGACAAAATATCGGTTTCTTCGATCAAATTGGCGCTGGCGAAGTGGTCACAAGAATTACATCCGACACGAATCTCATTCAAGATGGCATTTCGGAGAAGGTGTCTCTCACTCTTGCAGCTGTGGCTACGTTCGTCTCGGCCTTCATCATCGGTTTTATCAAGTATTGGAAACTGACTCTGATCCTTTTTTCTACCGTTGTTGCTCTCCTGATCAATATGGGCGGTGGCTCGTCCTTCATATTAAAGTATAATCGACAAAGTCTTGAAGCCTATGCCCATGGAGGAAGTCTTGCAGACGAGGTCATCAGTTCAATTCGAAATGCTGTCGCGTTCGGGACACAGGAACGCCTAGCCAGGCAATACGATGCCCATCTCAAGAATGCGGAATATTTTGGGTTTCGTGTCAAAGGCGCTGTCGCTTGTATGATTGCAGGTATGTGTTTCTCCAGGGTGTTAAAGATGCATGCGAATGGCTTCAACCACAGCCCACCCCTCTTCCACCAACTCCCTACCACAAGCCCATCCATCCTCCACCAGCTTTTCAAACTTATCAGTACGTTGTACAGAAAGAATTTCTGACCATTTCAGGTATGATGATGGTCCTGTACCTCAACTATGGTCTGGCCTTTTGGCAAGGTAGCAAGATGCTTGTAGATGGTGAAACTTCACTTTCCAACATTCTTACTATCCTTATGGCAGTAATGATAGGCGCCTTCAACTTGGGTAACGTGGCTCCTAATATTCAGGTATGTTGATTCTAGTTTCTCCTAGCCGGGACCTGGCTCTTGTTTGCGGCCTTTCCTGTCGTCAGATTGCGTCTCTGAACATATACCGCGTATGCACCATTTAGAGGCTAATCTTGTTCACAGGCTTTTACGAATGCAGTTGCTGCTGCTGCCAAGATCTTCAATACAATCGATCGTGTTTCTCCCCTCGATTCCTCTAGCAATGAGGGCGAGAAGCTAGAGAATATCCAAGGCTCCATCCGGCTCTCAAAAATTAAACACATCTACCCTTCTCGCCCTGAAGTCACAGTTATGGATGATGTGAGTCTCGAAATTCCGGCCGGCAAGGTGACGGCTCTCGTTGGGGCATCAGGCTCAGGCAAATCCACGATTGTGGGCTTGGTTGAACGATTCTACGATCCTGTGCAAGGCACAGTTTACCTGGATGGACACGATATCTCTAAGCTTAATCTCCGGTGGCTACGACAGCAAATGGCTCTTGTCAGCCAAGAACCCACGCTCTTTGGCACCACTATCTTCAACAACATTCGTCACGGTTTGATCGGCACCAAGTATGAAGATGCGAGCGAGGAAAAGCAGCGTGAGTTGGTTATCGAAGCTGCCAAGAAGGCCAACGCGCATGACTTTGTTTCTTCTCTTCCCGAAAAATACGAAACCAACGTCGGAGAACGAGGATTTCTCCTCTCAGGTGGCCAGAAGCAGCGTATTGCCATCGCTCGCGCCATCGTTTCCGATCCTAAGAGTAAGTCTACTGACTATAAAAACATGAGATCTTTGACCAAGGCCCAAGAGACTCTTGGAGTTTGTCCTAAGGCACTCTAGTCTTGCCTAAGTTAAGAAAACCTAAACTCGATTCTTGAGGAAGTTTATGGTATCTTAGGATGAACCTCAAGCCTTGTTATGTCCCAGAACCACCGCCCCCTCTCCCCGGCGTAGTCGGTATTTTCTGAACTAACATGATTCTAGTTCTCCTCCTTGACGAAGCAACGAGCGCTCTCGATACCAAGTCAGAAGGTGTTGTGCAGGCCGCCCTTGAAAACGCTTCTGAAGGTCGTACAACTATTACCATTGCTCATCGTCTCTCAACTATTAGAGATGCCCACAACATCGTTGTGATGTCTGATGGACGAATCGTCGAACAAGGGACTCATAACGAACTCCTAGAGAACAAGGGTCCATATTCGAAGCTCGTTTCGGCACAGAAAATTGCCGCTGCTGAGACAATGACCCCTGAGGAGCAAGCTGCCATTGATGAGGACGAGGTATCACTTATGCGGAAGATGACGAGCGAGAAACAGGCTGCAAATATCGCTGACCCTAACGACGATATCGCGGCCAGGCTAGACCGCACGAGCACCACAAAATCCGCATCGAGTCTCGCTCTTCAAGGTCGCAAAGCCGAGGCCGAACAAAAGTATGGCTTGTGGACACTTATCAAACTCATCGCGTCTTTCAACAAGAAGGAGTTGGGATTCATGCTTGTGGGACTGGTGTTCTCTGCTATTTGCGGCGGAGGAAATCCTACGCAAGCTGGTAAGCTGCTAGATATTCCTTTCAAGTAATGCGTCGTGACTAACTTTGTTCCAGTTTTCTTTGCCAAGCAGATCACAACTCTATCAGCACCCGTGACGGATCAAACCAAGCACCAGATCAAGAAAGATTCTGATTTCTGGAGCGCCATGTATCTCATGCTCGCCTTTGTTCAGCTGTTCGCATTCGTCATTCAAGGTGTTTTGTTTGCGAAATGTTCTGAGCGACTAGTCCACAGGGTAAGAGACCGAGCTTTCCGAGCCATGCTTCGTCAAGACGTTGCCTTCTTTGACCGCGATGAGAACACTGCAGGAGCACTCACTTCGTTTCTCTCTACTGAAACAACTTACGTCGCTGGACTGAGCGGCGTGACTCTGGGTACACTGTTAATGGTTGCCACGACACTCATCGCTGCCATTGCTCTATCCTTGGCAATTCAGTGGAAGCTTTCACTCGTGTGTATTTCACTGATCCCCGTCCTCTTGGGATGCGGCTTTTTCCGCTTCTGGATCCTCGCTCAATTTCAGCGCCGCTCCAAGGTTGCCTACGATAGCTCTGCCGGCTTTGCCTCCGAGGCAATCTCCGCCATCCGCACCGTCGCTAGTTTGACTCGCGAAGAGGATGTCTTGAAGCAGTACAGAGACTCTCTGGCTATACAACAGCGGAAGAGTCTAATCTCCGTATTGAAGTCCTCCACCCTCTACGCCGCCTCCCAGAGCCTCTTGTTTGCCTGTTTCGCGGTCGCGTTCTACTATGGAGGCCGCCTCCTCTCCAAGTTTGAACTAAGCATGTTCCAATTCTTCCTCTGCCTAATGGCAATTATCTTTGGAGCCCAAAGTGCGGGAACCATCTTTAGTTTCGCGCCTGATATGGGCAAAGCACATCATGCTGCTGGTGAGCTGAAGAAGTTGTTTGACAGACAGCCCATTGTTGATACGTGGTCGGATAACGGAGAGCATCTACCTCATGTTGAGGGTACCCTAGAGTTCCGCGATGTTCACTTTCGATATCCCACGAGACCCGAGCAGCCCGTCCTTCGTGGTCTCAACCTGACTGTTCGTCCAGGACAGTATATTGCCCTTGTAGGAGCGTCAGGTTGCGGAAAGTCCACTACCATCGCACTTTTAGAACGATTCTACGATCCTCTTTCAGGCGGCGTATTCATTGATGGTCGTGAAATCAGTACGTTGAACGTGAATGATTATCGATCACATATCGCTCTTGTGAGCCAGGAGCCTACACTTTACCAAGGAACCATCAGGGACAACATCCTTTTGGGTACTGCTCGTGAGGATGTCTCGGATAAAGACATTGAGCATGCGACTCGTGAAGCCAACATCTATGATTTTATTGTGTCGCTTCCCGACGGCTTCAATACTATCGTTGGTAGTAAGGGCACGCTGCTGTCCGGCGGGCAGAAACAACGTATTGCCATTGCAAGAGCTTTAATTCGAGACCCCAAGATATTGCTTCTTGACGAAGCAACTTCAGCATTGGACTCAGAGTCAGAGCATGTGGTACAGGCAGCTTTGGATAAGGCGGCCAAGGGCCGAACTACTATCGCTGTTGCGCATCGTCTAAGTACTATCCAGAAGGCCGATATTATTTATGTTTTTGACCAAGGCCGTATTGTCGAGGAAGGGACACATTCAGAGCTGATGAAGAAGAATGGACGTTACGCTGAGTTAGTCAACTTGCAGAGCCTCGAGAAGCAGAGTTAAACTGAGGTGGAATTGTGAGACTTTGGTGCATGGTATCGGCGTTTGGGCGATCTGTTATTAGCAGGGACATTTCTCTCGTGAAGAAAGGAGGGCATTTTCTCATTATTGTTTGTAATATTTCTGATGTATACCATCTGATCAACCAACTCTTTTCAAAAATTCAAATGCCATACCACAGACGTGAGTCAGAAAACAAGAAAACTCTTAACACTAAATTCATCAAGGAACCCACTAAGACTTTAGTAGTTTACCTAAATATCTGTATAATTTAGGATCGATATTCTAAGACTCATTGCATCCCATCGAGGAGCGTTCATAAAGCTGCCACATGGCTGTCGCGTGCAACAGCATATCCAAGACAGGGAGGAATAATAGGGAATGAAAAAGGGTCTTGAACATGACAGCTGGAACTATCAACTCTTGGCGGTTGGATGAACCACACTGGGAGTTCTGGAAGGACGATAATGGCTGACGGGTACAAACAGCGGATAACCGCATTGTTTACCTATGTTCTCTAACCTCATTAGCGGTAGACGCGGCCACAAATAATTAGTCACTCGTTTACGTTTATGGCCGGCGGTAGCGGTGAATGTGGTGATGATGGGTCCCCGATTGTTTTAGACATAAATTTTTTCTGCTAACTTTAGACATTGCACGGTAGCCAACGGCTGAAAGTGCGGGAATGGAAAACTTGATATGGTATTGGATCCGACACACTTTTACAGAGTAGATAGAAGTCATCTTTGTAATATTTACTAGACAAGCTACCAATGAATCGCATTATTCATTGTTGAGAGTCGCTTGATGATCGAGACCAAACACATCTCACATCGCATCAGAGGCTAGAGTTTAGCTAGGGCAGGGATTCCTTGGCAGGGGAGCAAAGCTGGTCATTGGAGAGGGCTAAGAAAGCCAAGGAAATTTCTTTAGGCGTTGCAGAAACCATGCAAGGTACGCGAGAAGCTATATCTGGTCACTGTGGAGAGATGATGTTTAGAGGAATTCAACTTGGCCTCAGGGAGTAAGAAAACTTGCGACCGTTAATCAAGCAGTCAGGGTGCAAAAAAAAAAAAACCAAGAATTCTAGTCTAAAGTACCAAGTTATACTCATCGCTCAGGGGGCCTGTCTTAGCTTTGGGCCAGAGAATCGCTGATTAAATCAACATCACCTGAATATCCGGCAACGGATAGAACCATTCCGGCACTGGCCTGAAGCTGACGAGGGCCATCTCAGTTGAAGAAACGAAACATTACGACCGAATGAAACGAAACTGTGAGAATGAATGAACAATCTTGCAAGTTTTCAGTCGCGTGCATGCATGCACGCATGAACTGAACTTCAACTGAGAGACCTGATCGAGAATGGATAGTCCCTCCGGAGCACCCACTCAGCGCCCACCACCCACCAATAAACCTTGGAATGAGGTGATGCCCCGAAGCGATCCTACCTACGCTAGAAATCGGTTGTAGATGCTATTTTTTGCCTTGTTGTGGCTGGATCCACATGCCTCAGGGAGCAAGAAAACTCAAGACTTGAAAAGAGGGTGTTAAAATAAACTTAGCAAAGAGTCCCCTAAGCTTAGGCTAGATTTACCCAAATATTTTTTATCACCTCGCGTCAAGATCCCGAGTTTTCTTTCCTCCCCTAGCCATGGTAATAGTGGCTGGCCCGTTATGGGGAAGCGAGATTTGACCCTCCCTTTTCTAGTCGCCATTCCTAAGCCTTGCCATCTTTAGCTCGATGTCCGTTTCGACCTGAGAATACATGCGGGAACATGCATTGTGGCTTGCGAACAATCAATCGTGTGACCCGGAGAATATGAGAGTGTTGTATCCTTACAGTACGGAGTACATGTGCATGCAATACCGTTCGGAGAATGGAGGTCCCCTCTAGGACTGATGCCGGTAGTAAGCGGGCCGGCTTGAAACATAATTGAGCCCTAGTAACT
Source organism: Fusarium sp. NRRL 29148 (assembly GCA_013759095.1). Taxonomy (NCBI): domain Eukaryota; kingdom Fungi; phylum Ascomycota; class Sordariomycetes; order Hypocreales; family Nectriaceae; genus Fusarium; species Fusarium sp. NRRL 29148. The sequence continues at coordinate 22,718 of JABSTL010001513.1, read as the reverse complement.
AACCTAAGAATGTGAATACCATGGACGTGTAAGGCGCCGAAGGACGTTTCTCTCCTACAATTGATGTTTTGTGGTTTGTCTGTGTATCAGGAGAGCTCTAGTTATCAGAGTGGGTGGCAGTGCATACATGGAGCTGGGTGATGAATTATTGGCACACTTTTCACTATACCCTCCTGAACTGTATCGCCGTGCAGCATTCTTTAAACAATTTCTCTCATTTATACTTTTATTATATACACTTCGCATTATTATCCAGTTACAGTACACACTCTACACTCTACGTGACACGGTATGAAGTACAGCACACTGCTTTAGGCCCAGTCAATAAACCGCCGCGCTAACAGACACTACTGCAAGCCTCAAAGGAGGGTTTAATTATCCTTGCTACCTTATTTCCCGGGTTCAAGCCATGGGTCTCTCTACTCTTGAATTTCATTGATTCATCATCAATGCCTGCTCGATCCTGGTCAAAATTGACAAGCATCAAAAGCAAGGCAGGGAGGGCCTGGGCTGGAATCGTCTGTCTCCCCTCCGACTTGGCCCGCTAGAGTCAACTTGGCTGTCCTTGTAGGGGTTGTTGTTTTCTTGTCCGGCATCACTGATCCCATTTCCCGTGATATCCACTTAGAATTCTATGCTGGCATCTCTAATCAACTGGTGGGCGCCCTCTTCCTTTCCTTTGTTCTCTTTTTGCTTGCGCAGCAGTTGAGTTACAGACCTCCCTCTACTTCAGGTGCTGTTAGAGCCGCCGTCGATCACTCGTTTCTCGACCCGCCATTCATTCGTTAAACTTGCATCCGTGCTCGTCAACTCCAAGACTCCTTTTCGACTTACTCACGACGATCATTTTCAACCCCAGACTCGACTTCAGCTCCAACTGCAACTGCAATATACAGTCACTCGTTCTTTCTCACATCCTGTTCCTTTTGAATAAGCACTTGGCCACGACCGCTGCCAAATTTGTACAAGTCTCGAGCACCTAATAGCAATTCTACGGCCATCTCATCTCCCCCCTGGCAACCAATCCCATCTCGCATTTGGTATATCACGCACCGTATTACACTCGTTCTCGACCATCGAAGCTGCAAACGACCCCCCGCAAACGATTCTCATTTATCAATTGAATTCCCACTCATCGGAAGTGTCATCCGACTTGGAGCCTTGCAATTGCGCCATGCAACGATAACAACAAAGACCCTCAATGAGAGATTGTTAAATATTGGCTTTCAGCGCCAGTCGATTGACTCACTACCGCTTTAACTATCGCTTCAGCGTGTGCTTCACTATCCAATACTGACCTACCATCACCTTTTATCGTGTCAAATTGGGCCCATCGCGGTGAAACACATTCAATCTTGTGTGATTGTTCTGTGCTGCCAATCCACTTAAAAGGTTGTACACATCGCCATCAATTCGATTGCTGCACATATTTGGGATACGAGTCATTACATCTTTGGCGTCCTTCGCCTCGTCGCTCGTTACCATGGTTTCAACATCGTGGCCTCCCTCAACAACAACTTTCAGTAGGCCGAAGTCCACCAGCTACCGCGCGCCCTGCTTGCGAATAGCCTTATCATTTCTCCTACTCTTAGCATGTCTTACTTCTACGGTCCTAGCGGGTACTGAGACATCATCTTCGCTACGACATCGACGACACCATACACCTACTATCAACAGATACGAGCTACACCGACGCAAGGATGAAGATGAGGTCAAGGAGATCGTCAATAAGGAAACCGCTTCCAAAACTGAGGGCAAATCCAAGGCAACAACTGTCACCATCCAACGTGCTGCAAAGACTGCTGCTGCGACAAACACACCTTTACCCGAAGCTTTTGACGGAAACTTGTCAGCCGAACTTTCGACCACTTCAGATAGCAACTGCCCCGCGTTTCTGAATGGTGTCCTTTCCGACCCTTCTTACGAGACTTGCTACCCCCTCTCTATGATGCTCCAGGTAAGTTCCAGTCAAGGGACGGGTAGGCCGGTCATAAATATTGACAAAATCACAGACGTCCCGTGGCTTCTTCGAAGCCCAGAAACAGCTCTTGAGCATAGTCCGAGTACTCGATGCAACCTGTGCTGCAAACGTCACGTACTGCACTGACTTTTTCGATGCTGCAGCGCGCAACCTCACTGCATCAGAAAACTGCAAACAAGAATGGGAATCGGGCAACACTATCGTCAAGCAGTTCCTTTATGGTATGAAGGCCTACGAAATGATGTACAAGGCTACCTGTCTTCAAACACCTGAGGATGATATGTATTGTTACGCCAATGCCGTCACAAATACCACGACCGCCGCCAACGCCTACTTCTACTACCTACCGTATAACCTTACGTTGCCTGGTAGCACCAATCCTTCATGCAGCTGGTGCATACAAGAAACTATGAGCATCTTCCACGCAGCCGCTGAAGACCGTTCTCAACCTGTGGCACTCACCTACGAAAGCGCAGCTCGACAAGTGAACACTCTCTGTGGCCCAGATTTTGTCAATAGCACTTTGCCTCCAGAAGAGACCAACCTGGCTCATGTGTTTGCCCCGTCATGGGTTGGCTTAGTACTTGCCCTCGGCAGTGCAGCACTAGTCAATGCTGTGTTATAGAATATCGACCCTGAACAGGACCACCTCAGCAATACTTCTTTCGCTTCTCAATTTTCGACTATTACTCTCTTAATATGTTATGACTACAGATCCATATACGGGGTTTGTATTTTCTCTTCAGATACGATGCACTTGGCATATCTTCATGACTTGATACCCTTACCAACTTCTTTTGCTTCTTATTTGTTGAACCGATTCAACCTTTCAACCCTGCGAGGGTGGAAGCAGACCGGCATGCAAAACAATGCTATAATATTATACTACGATGTTACATACATACTTTCTGCCAAAGCTGACATGGCACTTTTTTTTTTTTTTTTCACTTGGTTTCGGGGTGGGTTGATTTGGAAAAGCGAGCACAGCCTGGAGTTTCTTCACAGCGGCATTCGGTTGGGCACGGGGTTTATGCTTTGTATTTTTTCTAGGTCTCAATGGATGAGCGAGCTTGGGACATGATAGACCGCTGGACTTCAAAAGCGCGATGAACTCCAAATGGGAGACGATGGGACATGGTATCTGTGTATTACTTAGAGGAGCCACGAGGACTGAGCACCGTACTGCTAATGGCCGGTATTGAACACGTTTTGTTTGATATGAGGAGCCCAGTGAACAACTGAGAGGAATATAGGCAGATGGAATAGAGACCCAAGATGCTTGCTCATGCCTCATGTTCGTATCTTGACACTTCCCTTCGCTATTCAACCGGACTCGATTATGCATGCGCGAAGGGTATTCATACGCAAGCAGATCTACTCCTCCTTAAAGCCTAAGATTGTATACAACAAACTGGCCAAGTATTTGGCCAGTTCCTAGCGCTGACGACTCAACCATCTCATCGTGTAAAGAAAAGGTCGATCGGATCTTACGACGATTTGACAAGGCACTGGCCGAGATATCTGTTCAGAATACATAATAACCTAAAATCACAATTAAGAATCTACACGAATATTGAAGCTAACAAAGTGTTAAGGCTGGTGATCTAAGTGGGATAACTCAGTACCGCCTCTCATGGTAAGAGATTTGTCATCAAGCTAGCTTTAACGATGCAGTTATATCGTTTCAGTTTTTGAATGAATAGATCTCAAATGGTTCACAAGATCAATTGGGAAGGTGCCAGACCAAGCTGTAAGTGAGCATCAGTGCTGGGTAGAGGAGGACTTATAGCAATGGCTATCTGTCTCTTGTAAGCCCAAACATGCATGTGCAATGCAGCAGAGACTAGCACGGTCACTGGCCGACTTGACTGGATTAGAGCTCGTCTTCAAGCTGTTGTGGAACGTAGCCAAGCTTGATAGTAAGCCGCAGTGAGGAGATGGTGTTAATGTGAAACTGTTCCAATGCCATGGAACTGGATATGCAAGCAAGCAAAGAAGGCGCTCCAACACCATATAGTGTCACCTTGGCATGTACTCCAGTTAAAAGATGGTGTTTACTGTGGAAGGCCGGAATGCTGAGGTGCATGACGTGCAGCCCTGCCAATGATAGCTGGGTATACAACTAGAACGGACGGTCGTTTCCCAGCAGAGAGGAGAAAAATAAGGAAATCAATGCCCGGCACTCTTATCATTGAATTGTTCTGTGGGTGTCATACCATTATTCAAGAAGCCCATAGCTGGATTTCTTGGTGCTCATGATCTGCTGTCACCAAAAAGGTGCATTCCCCTTCAAGCGTAGGAGCTAACCGCGCGGTAGCTCTGACAGACAAGCTGCGAGGGGGTCTATCAGGCATGCAACAACTTGTAAATCATTCATCACTCTGGTTGTTTGGGTCTGTTGTGTGTCATACACTTGGTTGAAGGTCCGAGCCCGTGTCCGTACAAAAGAGTCTGCTAGCCTGTGAACAGGCCAGAGCTCCGGAGATGGCGTCTTGGTTGGCGTATCTCAACGAATAACATTGTGCATGATGTTGTGACCGAAATGTAGCCAGCAGAATCGAAAGTTCAAAGCTGAATGGCGTGGAAATGACGAATTACCAGACGCGTCCTAGCTTGCTTGTTTGCCCACGCTCCGGGTCTGTGGAGCACCATAGCCACGGATCGAGCAGACGATACCTATCACTTTACATCACCGATATTGTGTCTATACATAACATCATGGAGGAGGCGGAGGTATGTCGCCGATTTTCCGTTTTGAGGTTATACTGTAGTCTTTGATGGCCAGGGACGATTATGGGTTGCACTTTGAAGGGAGAAAGAGAACCTTTAGCCCCACGTCTAACTTGAGGAGTGGAGGCGATTATGTCGGCATCATCTTGGTGATACCTATAGGTACTCGTACTGCACCGGTAGTAGGTAATCTCACAGGTTTAGCTCTTGCCACTCAGACGACATGCATGCCTCGTTGCGGGGAGGGGTGAGGGTCTAGTTCCGGATATGCATGTGCAGTCAGCAGGCTTAGTTCGATGTAACAATATCGTCCCTGCAGGGAAACTTATCCGCAATGTTGAAATAGCTTGGGATTGTATACTCAAGACTCCCAGAATGTTATACAGCATGTTAACGCACATATCTGCGCTCAAATACAGCATCGAACCCAGCTTTTGTACATGCCAGGAATGAACCACTGGAACGAATCAGCAACCTCCGGGGAGGCTCCCAGAGAAGAGGCCAATAAAAGTAATTCTCGTTTGAGAAATGGCACAGAACGCAGTACAAGGGAAGCCAGCCTGGTTTTTGTTACCTGATCTCAACAAAACCTGACGAAGGGTGGTGGCGCTGAAACCAGTTCAAGGCCCATACACCCAAAGATCAAAAAGCAATCTGATCTGGCCAGCACATTGACTCGTTCCCTTTTCGAATGTTGAACAGCATACGAACGGGCAGCATTCGACATAAGACACCGCCAGGAAAGTGCGTCATCACTTTGATAGTACAAGTAAGAAGCTTAACGGCACGGATACTGAAATTCAAGATAGATGTAATTAACGACTCTAGCTGGAGTCTTTGACTACTGGTGTGGACGAGTGACACAGTTGACAAGTTGCTGGCTAATAATGGAAGAGATACTGGGTTATTAGCTACCTTAATTAGACATTGAAGAGTCTAACAAACATGGTTGAGATTCCTCGATACGATGCAATTTGCCGATCTCCCTTCTGACTTTCTTATTCGGCTTGTAAGGCATATTTATTGGGTTGGCAGCTTACCCGAGCTTGGGAAGGGCACAGACCTGAATCGATCTCGTTAACATCTTATCCCCACGGGTGCCTTTAGCCAGCCAGATTGAGCCTTGGAATATCCTTTAAGCTACCTGAGGTTAGCAAGTCAAACTAAAGGATGCGGTTCACGATATTTCCATCTGCTGATCTCCATCCCCTTGTTTGTTTCTGATGCCCTACAGGGAATCCAGTGCTTCGACGATGATCGACCCGCCAAGGTCCACATATACCCATCAGGAGCTGGCGTGAGATGCCCGGATGCCCACTTGAGAGCCAAGATCCCAGACTGGACTGGCACTTTGCTGGCGGAGGCTGCCTTCGCTAGCGTGCACTCAAGATCAAGCAAGTAGCTTGAGAGTGTATAAATACAATCATTTCGATGGTGGCCTATGATAGAGAACATTTGCGCGACCCATAGCTAGGACAACGAAATGAACAGGAGAGATCTGTTTCCCCGGCTGCCCGGCCGATTCTTGGTGGTTTGCATACAAGTAAGCCAAGTAAGCCCTGTTTCTTTTAGGCCTCCTTTCCATTTATGCGCGACTGCTGCCGGCGACACTTCCACTGATTGAGGCAAGATGGGGGGCTTCAGGCCTCTATCTGCGGCCGCATGGCAGGTCAACCCCCCTGACTCACCTACTTGCCGACCTACCTTAGCACTTTGCTTTTACTGCATGTTGCAACGCAGTTTTTTCTTATTACATACATACTTTACCTGACCACGGATGCTCCATTTGCATCTCGTGCCTGGTATTGGCTGTGATCCGAGGTCAGGTAGGGAGAGGCAAGTGCTAATGGGTGCTTTTTTGGGGTTTTATGCCCAAGACTTTCTCATGTTTGTTGGTAGGCCAGGCAATGGCAAATATTTATTAATAATCTCACCTCCCCCTGTAATACTCAATTATCTCTAGCTTTTCCTGCCATTACCTTAGAACTTGTGCTTGCGAGGTCTCATTTTGTATTTCTATCTCCAACTGTCACTGATCAGCCATTTCGTTTTCTGACATCCGCATTTGGAAATCGTCGAAATCGACGATTTGGGCTTGATCTTACGAGGCAGTTCCTCTCGATTTACTGCCTCTCAAAGCTCAACGATATCTCTTCTGCCATTGGTCCTCCGCCAACAATACACAGGCGGGAATCTTGGTGGCTTCCTGGTTCTCCAGTCCTTGGGAGTTTCCTTCGTTTTGACTTTTGCGTCAGCCGTCTGAAACCTTTGGACTCGAACCATTTTATTCCGCTCTCGACTGAGGCTGGAACGGCTTTACGCTTGGGGCCGTCGTCCCTTCAGCTACTTGACCTCCGGGTCCTTATTTTCTACTCCATACCTAGGCATGGTGTTTGCATTGTGACGCTAAACAGCTCTATACCCTCGCGTTCTGACCTATATTCATTCGCCCGCACGTTAGTGTTGCTATCCCTTTCCCTCACGCAAAGTCTTGAGTTCTCTACAGCCGTCATATTCCCGTTAGGACCAGGCTTAGCAGAGACCAAATCCGGCTTCTTGGTGCGTGTGGTTGCGAGCTCGCCCACATCCCTCACGGTTTCCATCAGTACACAGCAGAAACACGGCTGACCACGGCTTCATTCTACGGCCCTCTTCCTCCAAGTCTTTTGCTGCACACGTGCCTGTATTTCCTTTGCTACCTCTCTTCAACCCGGACATTGTCGTGGGCTTGGCCGAGATTCTCCCGCTTCCCCCGGCCGTTAGCCAACCTGCTAGTCTCACCCAAAGAAAGGCTTTAATCGATCTGAGTCAATAGCGTCTTTTCAGACCGCTAGGAGCCCATTGAGGCTACACGCCTTTGACTACACCAGCCTTCATCCACTCCCCCCATCGTCTATCTGGTCAGTGGAACCGCCCGCATTCCGTCATACAGCCGACTCCCTGGAAGTAGTGTACTACTGGGCCCTTCCCGCTCTTTTCTTCCCTTCGGCCTGGCTGATCCTAATTCTCTTATTGGACGCTACCGAAAGGGTTCTGTACTTGAGTACCTGAGTATAAGCTAGCTGTTGATGCAACCGATCTAAGCCGTCACTGATCTTCCACTAATAAGCTCGATACTGGCGTCTCTCTTTCCCATCCATCTATGTTGATGGTAGTACTTCCTGACTGAACCAGAAATATTCCACAACGTTCATGTCTCTAACAGCTGTTGAGACCGCCGCGCGAACATCACAGCGGCTGAACGCGATGCCACAGACCATCCCGGAGGCCATGCCACATCCACACGCGACGACAATAATGAAATGGGCACCAGACACACGTTATCCTCCTCAGGGTCCAGTTCACTCTTACTATGACCAACACCTGTATTCCCCGGCCGGCCAACTCACCGTAGGGCCCGATCATCGTCGTCCTTCACAGCTGCAGCAGCATCAACACCCTCGAACTGGCCATAGTTACCAATTGAATGGGATGCCAGGCTCTGTGCCTCAGAACCAACCTCATCCTCCTCATTCTCGTCCACAATCTGGGCTATATGCTACTGGCCATACAGCTGGACAGCAAGCCGGTCCACCCCAAGCTCCATCTGCCATTCTTCAACGGAATAGCGAAATGCTGGACCACGCGCAAGGCCGCCATCCAGTGTATGCGCCGAGATCGCACTCGGTGTCAGAGGATCAACCGCCCACCTCTATACATGGTCAGCATAGGCCATCAATCGATATGTGTGCCATGACGCCCTTCACAGAGTATCACTTCAATCCGCCTGTTACAACCAATGGTAGACCACCTGATTCGAATAGTCCTATGGTATCCCCAACTGGACCGCGGTCTGATCCTATGAGGATAGCCGACATTCTTACTACTGGCGAGAGAAGTCGCAGTAGGACGAACGTGGACAATCGCTTATCCGACAACCGCTTCAACCTCCAGATACGACAGCAACCGATTGCGGCTCGATCATGTGGATTTGGGGAGAGAGACCGGAGAGTTATCGATCCGCCGCCAATCGTTCAGCTTCTCATCAAAGATGACAGTCTCACGAAAGAAGAGATAGGAAAACATTTGCACTATCCCCACTACGTGATGAGCTGCTCTATTTTCGATGAATCTGGGTCTTGTGATGCCTCATTCATGCCTGAAGAGTATCGGCAACAGCGCCGGCTCATGGGCTTATTAGTCAGTGCCCCGTTTGTTGGCAAGGATGAATATGGTGAGGAGGGTTGCTTCTTCTGCTTTCCAGACCTATCCTGCAGAACTCCTGGCTCATTTCGCCTTCATTTCACCCTGGTCAAAATTGACCCAATCCGTGCAAAAGAGGTGAAGCGTTTCCCGATTTTGGTCACCGCTCAGAGCGAAGTTTTCACTGTTTATACAGCAAAGGACTTTCCTGGGATGCAGGCCAGCACAAAGTTGACTAAGCGACTTAAAGAGCAAGGCTGTATCATTTCTATCAAGAAAGGGAATGACCGGTCCAAAAACACCAGGAGTCACGACGATTCAAGCGATGGAGAGCAAGATGAGGATGAGGCTATGTTGCAAGGAAAGCGGCGACGCCGTTCGGCACGACAGTGAACACGCAGCATATAATATACAGGGCGTTCAATGTGTTTTCAAGGCAGGCAAGGTCTGGGCCATACACAAACACGGATGGGACAATATGGCGCTATATTGATTGACGATGCTACCTGGGTGTTTATATACTGCGCTACAGGATGAAAGATGTTCTGATGTGCTCATTATACCATTGGTTTACCTTTGTTTCAGCAAGGCATGCTTCAATCAAAAGAGTTTCAGTATATAAGCTGATGTTGAGAAGGGGCACTGTTCCTATATCACAACTTGTAGAATAAAGAGAGCAGTTGTTCTTTCTCTCTTCTTGCATGTTCCCTTGTTGTCGCTAAGAACCCCAAATGCCCGTTACAAATCGCAACTCTTCTTGAGAATGGTCATGTATGGCTCAACAAGCCAGACCACACTCGACCGCCGAGGCATGATAGTAAAGAAGTCAACCCCCAACCTACAATATTTGTATATTAAGCTTCTGTGAACAACAACCTTAGCAATAGCCGGTTGCCTTGTTCCTTGTAGTCAGGAGAATACTCCCGTTACTGCAGGTACATGATTGTTAATCCTTTTCATGGCTTCGGGGTCTGTCCCAACACCTAATCGGGTCATGACCGCTCGCTGGGAGGTTTTGTGTTTCTAATGCAAGCTCTGGATCAAGGAGCCTTGTGTAGATGTGGCAAAATGCGTGCAAGTTGTTGAATGTGATCGGACAAGTTAACCAACTAATACGTATTAGGATGTCAAAGTGAGATTTCGTGAACAAGGAAAGATCTGATGACAATTTTGTGACCTGGCAGCGTTATCCTTTGTCGTTAAGCTCAACGTTCTTTGATCGCCCTACTGACTACCTAGAATGGCATCCAGAAGATTGAACTCATAACAACAACCCAGCACAGTCTGAGGTGCTTGCCATTTATGGTAATAAAGCCAGCTCTCACTTTCTACCAACCGCGAAACTTTGAAAAAACAACCTCTCTGCAATAATCAGTTTTATTCTGATGCACCCTGGACTTGAACCTTCAGCATCATTGCTGTATACAGGGTAGATAATACTCAGTATCGGAGACATGAGCATTGAAACTTTGTTGAGTGACACAGATATAGCCATTCAATGCAGAACATTGGTGTTCACGCTGGGCTACAAAATACATTTGTGGTTGATCAGAAAGATGTACTGTTAGATCTCTTCTCCAAGTTTCCTTCTGGACTTGATGTGGGCATAGGGTCGGATACAGTGGCTTGACTACTTTCTAATCAATTCAAGATCGAGAAGCAAGGTGGCGGCTACCTGCATCCATTTGCCTAGCATGTGCAACTTTCGTACACCTTGAAGCATGGTTAGAATGACGATGAAGTCACGGCTCCAATTGCCTTCTTTGAGGTACAGTATCGATGACGAATTGACACATGACCTATCATTAAAGCCAACACATTGGTAAACGGGCCCAGGGGTTTGCGACATCTTGAAAGGATCAACCAGAGACTCGTAGATACTAAACAACCGGGTGACCGCCATCGAGTATTTTATCAGCCAAGAATCAAGAAAAAACTGTAGATGTAGGGCTCATCAGATAGGTGAACCGCGAGTTGGATCTCAGTGCCTCCATCCTCACATTTGTGTGAAGACCGGTGATTTAACGGATGCTCCTTTAGGTTGATCTCTCTAAGCAGAGGTATTGAATTTCCTTCTGAAGTTGATTTGGTCATGGCTGAGAATATTGGTAATACATTTCCATTGCTTCAACTGAATAAAGTCCATAACACTAGCCAGTGGATGGTTACTGACTTCTTAACGCACCCGGAGACGAATAAATTTGATATAACTACAGAGCAAACCCTCACAATCACTTATGGAGTAGTCGGATGTTCCAAGGCGCACATTGCGCTCATGAAGGAGATTAGGAGAAGAGACATTAATTCCCAAGTGGCAGCTGGTGGTGAGGGTAAAGAGTGGTTACAGAAGGAATTTACGCATTAACCAACAGGAGCCAGCTAAATAGTCTAATTGAGAGTTTCTCTGTCAATAATCTTTGGCATAGCGTAGATGTTTAATTCAACAAATTGAGGAGTTGAAGAGACGCTGGCCGTTGATAAAGCTACCTTGATGGAAAAACAGTGAGAATCCTGGCGCGTTTCAGGTCATTCTTGTGGAGCTTACGTAGTCAGCAGTCAAGAGATTGAGAAAAGTAGAAGCCGCTGCGAGATGCTCTATAAAAGCTTGGATCAATCCCACGGTGTTCGACCTCTTGCTAGGAGTTAGTGACGCAGCCCACAACACGCGATTTATAAGTCATATTCGGATACCGCTTGGAGGCTCAACGGAGGGAAACGATAACGAAAAGGTCTTTGAGTGAAGGCAAGGATACACTGTTTGTTTGTCTGACCCCAGTCCAGGTTGCTCCAGGGTTGAAACACCCGCTCCGTTTCGCGGCCACAAGGAATAGTACAAGGATCAGCCTGAGGTTTCCTGTGTTGCTCAGAACAGCCTGTACTACGGATTAAAGGTTGACAAATTGCGAAACTTGCTGTTTAGGATGAGGTGGCAACAGCATATCCGTATAAAAGACTATCGAATTCTCATCAAGTGAACTAACCGTCAATGGTTATAGTCGTTGATCGCCCAAAGACCATCTCGATCATCCAGATTAAGCCCATGGCTTTGCCCCTGCAACACCAGTTAGATCCCTGCTGTTTCAGACCAGGTCACGATCTGCAGGCACTTTAGGGTGTGACCCTGTAATCTCCAAGATCTGGCGGGCCGGTCCTCATTATTCTGAACCTTTTCTGTTCTTTGTGTGTAGAAAACGAGGACTAACGGTTGTGCAGCTTGAATAGCGACTGTGGTTCTAGCGCACGATCATTTGAAGCAAACATCTTCATGATCAATGTATCACAGCAGATGAAGCCGGAGTGCCGAAATACGGACTGCAGCTCATCAATTTCACCACTACCAATCAAACATGACTGTGGCGGAACCAAGTCACACCGACCGCCAGCGCATATCTGTTGTACACTGCTTGCAGTCGTTACCGCCCATCTGCCTTACCTTACCTTACCTCTAGGTATATACCTATGAATAATATTCACTTATTAGTTGCATACAGATACCTAGGGGCGAACTGTGACTCACGGTCCCTGCCAATTTCCCCTGTCTATCATCTACTAACTAACACCGGCGCCAGCCGCCATCCATGAATGAGGTTTTTCGATGCAGGTACGCATACGGAGTAGGTATGGGCTGCAATAGATTCTGCCCCGCCCTATGAAAACCAAGAACACACATCCAATGGCATTTCTGGACATTAGCGCTCATTGCTGATGCAGCTCTTGTCTGTTTCATCCGACATCTCCTATCATGACAACGTCGAGCCCAAAAATCAAGGTTTGCAAGCATTAATTTACACATGGCCCCTAGATGTGGCTTGAATCGCTGTAGCCAATCCTCTTTCACCATTTTGCTACACTAGAAAGTTCCGAAAACGCCTGGCGGCTTGGGCGACCCCTGAATTAGGCCCGGCCGTTAGTAAAAAACGGGGGAATAGTAGCTCGCCACGCCCATAGGCTCCATCACCATAATCCTTTGATCAAATAGACAGCCTCAATGACGAGAAAGCCAAGAAACCAATGATGGACGTGCACGCGCTTAGAGCATGTCCAAGTGGCCGCAGTGACAAGGCCAGTCTAACCAGTGCAGTGCTGATTATAGCATACGCTGTGCGTCAGTGCAGTGTTGGCAGCTGTGGCGAATGAATGAACGGATGGATCCTAAAGGATTCAGCCCAGGTCGGCCCCCGTTCACTCAAAGACCTTCACCTCTGATCCTCGTCCAACATACTTCTTTCTCTTCATCCTTCCACACTCTCTTTTTCTTATTAATCTTATTTTCCCTCGTTCACTGCACTGCTGGGCACTTCCTTTCATTTTTCTACTCACTCATTCATTCTTCAGAGCAGCTTCAGACCTTTCTTTTCTCTGAACTGTTTGTTACCCTCCTTTCTCACTGTCAACCACCACGATCTATCCGTCATCTCTGATTCACTTGACCTCAACGTAGTGACTGGACGGTTGCGAAACATTCTTTCTTCTCACAGGTGCTCCGGTATCACCTTCGTGCCCCCCCCTCTTTACACTTGTCTACTTCCTCTTGAAGAAGAAGTTGGTTTCATTCTCAGCGCCCAGAATCCCAGAGATCTCAACGCTAGCATTTACATCGTTTCCTACTCCGCCTTCGAAGATCATTCCGTGCGGTTAAAATATTAGCTCGATACTTTTAAACACCATTTGCCATTGTCAATCACCATGAAGTCCGCTTTCGCTGCCGCCGCTGCGGTCCTCGCCGGCGCCGCTTCTGCTGCTCATGAGACGGGCACCTTCGCCGTCTTGCGCTTCACTAACGATCAGCTCACTAGAGGTCGTATGGATCCCATCCTCTTCCCTGGCCAGACCTCCACTCATGTTCACCACATCATGGGTGGCAGTGGCTTCAGCACCAAGGCGACCGGAAAGGATCTCCAGAAGTCAAAGTGCAGCAATGCGCTTGTCAAGGGCGACAACAGTAACTACTGGTTTCCCACTCTTTACTTCCATGACCCCAAATCTGGAGAGTTTGAAGATGTAGAGTTCGACTACTTCAATGCCTACTACTTGTAAGAGCACTGCCTTGTCTCATTGCGCCACTCAAGCCCTTCACTTGCCCGATTGGCGGACTGTCTTGCGCACATTACTGACAAAGAACAGCTTCGAGAAGACACACGATGATATCAAGCCTTTCCCTGTTGGTCTCCAGATCGTTGCTGGTGATGCTATGACCCGTACCATGCCGAAGGCTGGCAGCAAGCCCAACCTTGACCCTTCAAAAGGTCCTGTCAATCCTGCCAGAATGACTTGCCCCCGCTTGAACAACGATTACACGCTCCCATCTTGGGATGCCAAGTCTGATGGCAAGATGGCTGGTGTAGGTGATCCTGTCAACAAGGGCGAGGGTGTCGGGTTCCCCGATCGAACTTGTGATGGCAAATATTCTCCCCTCCGAGCTGATGTCCACTTCCCCTCATGTTACAATCCTGAGGCTGGCCTCACCGACTTCAAGAACAACATGGCCTACCCCGAGGACAATGACGGTTATCTCGACTGCCCTAAGGGTTGGATTCACGTTCCTCACCTTTTCTACGAGGCTTACTGGCGCACCGACAAATTTACTGGCCGTTGGACTGAAGGTGAGGGCAAGCAGCCCTTCGTCTTCTCCAATGGCGACGTTACTGGATACAGCAGTCATGCCGACTTCATGGCCGGTTGGGACGAAGACCTCCTCCAGCATATCATTGACACATGTAACGCCGGTACCGAGGGTATGGACCACTGCCCAGGCCTGACTTACGGCCTCAACAAAGGCGACTGCACCATTGAGTCCGAGGTCGATGAAAAGATTACTGGCACCTTGAGCAAGCTTCCTGGAAACAACCCTTTGAGTGGATTTTCTTATGGCGATAAGGCCCCTTCAATGCCCTCCGGCGGCGACAAGGAGAGTAGCCCCAGCAAGCCCTCTGCCCAATCCTCCGCCAGCAAGCCGGCTCCTGGGGAGAAGACAACTGCCGCTGAACTCCCCGGTTACACCAAGCCAGCTTCTGATCCCACTGATGTCCATGAGGAACCAGTTGCTCCTAAGCCTACTCTACCTTCCAACCCTGCACTTGTGTCTGAGGCCGCTGTTCAAGCAACCGATGTTCTGTCCAGTGTCCCCAAGCCAACCGACATCTTCGACAAGCCCGAAAAGCCCAAGAAGTGTAAGACTAGAGTTCATACCGTCTGGAACACCGTGACAGTCACACAGACAGCCAGTGTGCCTGTCCAGACTGAGGCTGGTACTCCTAGCTACAAGAGAGATCATGTTCGACGACATGCTCACCACCATGGCAGTGGACACAACCATCTCCGCCGCCGTAGCCACCTCCGCCGCTAATCATTGCTTACTGGCGAGCTCGATCTGATAATAGCCTACTTTGAATGGCAGAGCTAGGTGGCAGAGAGCTTTTTTTCTCATTTCTTGTGATGGTGCATCTACGGAGCATCTTGTATAGGGGTCCAGTGACCACTTTGCTTCCTTGGACCGGAGAATATAAGGTTGGCGATTTCATGGACAGGTATTTTGATTCAAGTTGCGTGGTACAAGGGAATGAAATTAAGGGGAAGGAAGAAAGTTGTTGGATGATTCGCTTCTACACGTGTACATTTATGGAGGACATACCTTGCTTGCCAAGGGCCCAAAGCGCTCGAGCGCACATCTTTTGCCCGTCATGAATCCAGGGCATATACAAAATACGTTCAACCGCAGCACACAAGTGATCAAAAATATCATCGGCATAGTAGCCACGCCCGTTTCTAATCCTACTAGTGACGATGTTGCTCGATTGCAGAATCTGTTGTCAGCCTAGGAGTTTGGACTTGAAACTTAAGAATACTACAACAGTCTCCGTATATCCTCAGTTGCTCTAAGCTATTATTGTGCCATATTGTATTTTTACTTTCGTCCAGTCGCATTCCGAAAACCCTTCCTCAAAGCACACCAGATACAGTAGTACACTTGTAAGTAATAACTTTGCTGGTCGGCTAAAGTTCGGTTGGAAATTGGACGAACGTCCAGCCTTTCTCTCTCTTACATTTTCTTCTTCACCACACGACTCTTGGTCTCCCAAAACTACATTGAAAATGTCTCTTTATCATGAGGCAGCAGAGGTCCTAGCGGGATCGTCGTCTGAAGGCGGCAGTCTCAAGTCGCGTGTTTTCAAGAAGAAAAACCTTAAATCCGCACCAAACCAAGTTTACGCCCTGGTGTTAGAGAGTTGCAAATGGAGCATGATTCTGAAAGAAGTGATTGAGAGATCAGAACTTCTGAAACTTGAGCGCAAGGTTTGCATCCCGACCCTACATAAGACTATGGAACGCCTATACTGAATCATGCACGCAGCTGACCCCGACGTTGTCATTACTTCTTGTACATGACCTTTTGTTGGCCAAGAAGGGAATTGCTCTTCCACAAGGCCATGGGCTTCGTGCATCAATTGAGAGGCACAAAGGACGCATCAGCTCAGAGTTCAAGCTCGCGAGGCTTCGGAGAAAGATGCCAACACTCGAGGCTTTGAGAGAGCAAGTTGAGAGACAATGCGCTGGCGAAGAAGCGAATTACCCTCGGTGGGTTCGTGTCAATGCTGTAAAAAGTACACTGGAAGAACAGTTGGAGACGACGTTCTCCAAGTACACTAGAGCCACATCCATCAAGGAGGTCGTCACGAACACTGGAAGGCTCATATACATCGACCCACATGTGCCAAACCTTTTGGCCATCACCGCAGGAACAGATATCACAAAATCCGAGGCGTACACAACGGGCAAAATCATTCTACAAGATAAAGCCTCTTGTTTCCCTGCTTATCTTTTAGATCCCAGAGTAGAGGATGGTGACCTGATAGACGCATGCTCTGCTCCTGGCAATAAGACAACTCACTTGGCAGCGATCCTCAAAGAACATAGACCCGAATCCAGTACGCCAGAGCAGACAATCTATGCATTCGAAAAAGACTCTCGACGAGCACAAACTTTGGAGAAAATGGTCAAAATTGCAGGTTCAAAGCCTGTGACAAAGATTGGATTTGGACAGGACTTCCTGCAAGTCGACCCTATGGCAGAGAAGTACAAGTCCGTCGGAGCTTTGCTACTGGACCCAAGTTGCTCAGGGAGTGGAATTGTCGGACGAGATTCGATGCCGGACCTCCACCTGCCAGAAGGTATCAGTAGCACAGGAAAGGGTCCGATAGCAAAGCAAAACGGACGCAAAAGGAAACATGAGCAGACAGAGGCAACTGAGGACAGAATCATGATAGATGATGACGGTAACGAGACAGCCATCAAGTCGGAGAAGGATTTAGAAACACGCTTGGAGGCGCTTTCTTCTTTTCAACTAACGCTTCTATTACACGCCTTCAAATTTCCATCAGCAAAACGAGTTACATACTCCACTTGCTCAGTCCACATGCAAGAAAACGAGCGTGTTGTCATGAGAGCTCTCGAATCCGACATTGCGAAGCAAAGGGGTTGGCGCATTCTGTTGCGGAAAGATCAAGTTTCTGGTCTGAGAGAATGGCCCGTCCGAGGACTCTCTGAAGCATGTGGAGGTGACGAAGATATAGCAGAAGCTTGCATTCGCTCCTATAAAGATGACGGGCAAGGTGTTATGGGCTTTTTTGTGGCTGGTTTCGTGAGGCCCGATGTACAAAAGTTCGGGACCAGCGGCATCGAGGGTCCTTACGTGCGAGACGATAACGGTGTGATCATCCGTGACATGCTCGGTATGCCGGTCTTGAAAATGACTGGTGAGTATGTCTCTTTAACGGCAAGAGATGATAACAATGGTAATAGAAAGGAAGAAGAAGAGGGTGCGGATGAGGATGAGGATGAGGATGATGATGATGATGAAGATGAGGATTCACAAAGCGAGAGTACTAGCAGTACTGCAGCACATGATCTCAATGCTCGTCAGATCGCGTTCGATGCACGTCAAGGAACTTGCACAGACGAAGATGAGTGGGAAGGCCTTGAAGATTAAACCGGCAGCTCTGGAAAGTGCAGGGTATTTCTTTTGGCAGGTCGCAAGACGTCATGTCACAGGCCACTGAGATCTGATCCTTAACGACAAACGGCTCCTAGCGGATTGAATCTGCACCTCCTCAATCAAGGACGAAAAATAGGGGTATAACTCAACGGGCGAAAGACAGCGTTGTATCAGGTGATCCATCCATCTTACGCGATTAATATGCCTCCATAACTTTTCATCCCGATTGGTAGGTGGTTGTCTGGATGAATCCGAACCCCGTTTACTTTCTTTTTCATATCAAGAGCTTAGTAGGTCACCATGTTGCAACCACCACATCGCGGCGCACTCTGCCGCTATGCGGGGAACAAATAAAAAGCATCTCATACATCTTCTCGACTTGATCTGATGGACTGAGATCAACCAGGAGGCACGGTTGGATTTACAAGGCGTAATAGTTCGAGAAACTATCAAACGGTATCGTTGAGTCCAAGCCTCGAGTTGAGTTTCCGTCTCATTGATCAGAATTATATAATGGGGCTCAAAAGGGTACGCCGGCTCGTTCGAATCCGAATCGCGGACAACAAAACGGATGTTGAAGATGCCGGGTGCCGATGATAAACTAATACACTACATTGTTTTAGAACAACCTCCTTAACTGCTTATCATTAGTCAAATAAGGTCGGCGGGGTTCGGCTCCATTGACTTACGATTGATAGCCTACCTATATGTGTTCATCAAAGTCAGCCTGATGTCTCCCGATGGGGCCGAGACGTGTTTGATAGAGTGCCATCGCCGAAATATTCTATAGGCGATCTGAAGAGCTGGAAGGGAACCACATTGTCGGTTGTCGTATGCAACCCCGATCCGTCCTGTTGGGCCCCCAGTCCTCGGCTCGAGACTGGCCCAATTGCTAGACAAAATGTTACACGAGCGGGTGCAGCTACAGGGAAAATGAGCTTGGGGACGGGATTCAAACGGATTTCGGCTGATTGGAAGGCTTGATGGTTGCTACCCAGTACCCGTGTGTGGCATTCATTGGTGTTTGCTAAACGCGTCGTGCCTATAAAAGTAACTGATAGAGCATATGCCGACCCGTGTCACCTAGGATAACAGTCTGTACATATGCTCTAATGCTCTCCCTGCTCCAAAGGAAGACGGGCCGTGAATCTGAACAGGGACCTGACAAGACGAGGATCTATCTGAGATGGGTATAATACCTCGGCATGTGCCGTTCTTGGTTGCTCTGATCCTAGCTCTTGACCTGCGAGATCAGATGTTCGTGTACCGACCTGAGGTGTACACCCAAATAAGACACGACTATTTAGATTCAACTTTGTTCGACTTGGGACTGTCTATACTTTTCCTTGAGCGGCGTCACACAACTGTAAGACTGGAATACACATCGCCATCATGACGGTCGCTACACAGCTGTAGCCTCCTACCTCTTCATCTTCTTCAACAATAGCTAATGCAACCGACGTCGAGTCACAGCAGATAAATGCCGAGACCTCACACTTCAATCTTATTCTCGAACAAGCCGGCCTTACTGACGCTGTTCTTAACCACGACTACCCTGGTCATGGAACAGAAGACTCACCATATCTTGTTGAGTTCCTCCCCAACGACAGTTGAAATGCATTGAACTTCTCACGATCAAGGAAGTGGCTTATTGCAGTTTTGCAGGCCATAGCGACATTGGCCGTTACGTTCGCCAGTACGGCATACTCTAGAGGCCTTTCATTCATCTTGATGCACTTCCACGTCTCAACCGAAGTTGCTATACTTGGTGTTTCCATGTTGGTAAGCCAAGCGACCCCCTACACAGGGTTCGACACACCAACCTTTAGGCTCTTGGTATCGCGAAGAAGACGCCGACTACTTCAAACCAGGCCCCATTGCTGGCGAGTTTCTTGGCGAGAGCGAAGGCTGGCACGGGGTGATGGGGATGACCTCAATTTTCACTGGTGTCGTGTGGATCGTTAACTCGCTGGTGATACCTGAAACCTATGCCCCCTATCTCTTGCGTCGCCGAGCAGGCGTCCTTTCCAAAAGGACAGGAAAGATTTATATCTCCAAATTGGATGTTGGTCGTCCTCACACTACTATTGCCACACAGTTCAAGGCTGCGATACTTCGCCCCTGGGTCCTGCTAATTGAAGAACCTATTGTTCTTCTGACCTCACTTATGGAACATTATACCTCTGCTTTGCTGCCTTCCCAATCGTCTTTCAGCAGGGTCGCGGATGGAGTCCAGGAATCGGAGGACTTGCTTTCTCTGGCATCGCTGTAGGAATGCTATTTGCAGTTACTGGGACCATCTTGGACAATAAACGATACGCCCAGGCTGCCGAAGCCGCAGGCGGTCATGCACTTCCTGAAGCTAGGCTGCCCCCTTCACTGATTGGCTCAATACTTATTCCAGTCGGCCTCTTCTGGTTTGCCTGGACAAATGGCAAAGATGTGCATTGGATTGTGTCTATCATAGGCTCAGCGTTTTTCGCTTGCGGTTTGGTTTCGGTTTTTCTTTCACTTCTCAATTACCTCTTCGATTCATGTGAGTCTTCTTGCAGCAATGCCTCTTGTGTCCTTCAGCCCATTCGAGCTTCTCTAACTAAATCAGATGTCATCTTTGCTGGTTCGGTATTAGCTGCAAACTCGATCCTGCGTTCCCTCTTTGGCGCTGCCTTTCCCCTCTTCACGACATATATGTACAAAAACCTCGGAGCTCATGGCGCCAGTTCGATTCCTGCCTTCCTGGCTGTCGCTTGTGTCCCGTTCCCGTTCTTGTTCTACAAATACGGGGAAACTATCCGTATGAAGTGCGAGTACGCTGCAGAGGCCGCCAACGTCCTTCAAAAGATGCGCACCAAGCACGAGGTGATCACGGAGGATCAGGCCGCTAAGGAGGTTCATCAGGCCGAGTTGGAGCGACGGGCAAGCAATGATCTTCGCCACAGCTTAACAAAGACTCACACAAGCAAGTCTATTCAATGAGGCACTAGTGCACCGGTGTTCCTTATCTCCTTTTCTCAAATGGGTGATAAGTATATATCGACGTCTCACGACATAGGGATCTGGGCCTTAACACATCTGATGGCCATTGCCACCCGACCTGTAGAAAGCAGCATCAAGGTTGGTAAGATTTGGATTTCTCTGTCCGCAGTGGGTGTTGGTCCAGGCGTGGGTTTGGTTCCAAAAAGGAGTCGATATAGGGGCAAAAAGTCTTGTCTGGCCCAATTGCACGATACGATTAGATACATTCTAGTAGCAGCTCCGAGCAGGAACAATAGCAACGTTGATAAATTGAACCTCGCACCGCATGTGATCATGGCTGGGTTCTGTTCAAACTAATATCTGAATTTGTTATGGCCCCCCTTCCCTTTCGTTGCGCCTCTGTCAGTTCTGTTTGATTTGTGATTTCTCTTAAAACAAAATTTGTATAATTAGATCGGTCAATATGCGACCAGCGTAGTGAGATCTCGGTGATGGATTGTTGAATTGATATTTTTCTTTGAACACCTGGGCTTCTCAGGATGGCACACAGGTTTCCACGTCCGGGCCGTTCCCCTAACACCTGGCTCAATGACCAAGATCACCTCATGATGCTCATAAACTACCTGTTCCTACGACAAGTTCTTTGATGCGGCATACCGGGTTGACCTCTAGTGGGGTTGGGCTGTAGACTCTGACGGGGTTGAGGGTACCTGTATCGGGGGCGATGGCATCCTCTGCTTGGGCAAAGCTAACATCACCATTTCTATGACATCTACGATAGCTTTCATGATTTCAGTGGCTCTTTAGGCTCAATTGAGCAAAGGTAATAGATTGGCTTCATTCTTTAGAAAGCATCTTTCTCGTGAACGCTTTGTATATAAGCCTCGGGTAAACAGTAGTGATCCTCCCAGACACCCCTTGATTTTTTATATAAGCATTGGTCTATCTGCATCTGCAGAACAAGATGTTAGAACAAACTTAGTAAAGAGTCCTATGAGCTTAGGTTAGAATTACCTAAATATTCTCATAACTTAGGATGCAAGTCTCGAGTTTTCCTGCCTCCCCTATCTGCTTCAACCTCCCCGCCCAACGTCGCAGCCAGGCTGGCACGGCAAACACGGGCCTTATGACCATATCTTCGACACTATGAATTGATATAAATTAGTGTTTTATTTTTCAAAGTGAAAGAGCAAGAGAAAAGGAAGAGGCAGTAGAGAAGTAAATATACTTACGTAGTTGCACCGCCAGCAGCCCCACCAACGTTGATAGTGATATTCTGATTCTATGTATGCGTATTAGCATATAGCTCTCAAGTCTACAGCAAGCTTCTCACGGCTATGCCAACTTGAACGTGTGATTCGATGGGTGCTTTGTCGACTGGGATGTTGACAGGCTTGTGGCGGCCAAGCGTTCATAGCCACATCGCTTTTATGTGATGCAGATGAATGATTCAAATCAGACGAAAGGAAGCTGGGAGCGGGGTAACAAGTAAGTGCACGTGATTATTTCAGGTATGAAAATATGCCTAGAACATTTTGGCAGGAGCGACAGCTACCTTATGGTATGTTGTAGCAGATTAATAATGAGGTACCTAAGCAATAGCTTTTAACTAGGTAAGTATATATGGTACTTCTACTGAACTTCTACCTAATTTTTTAGGTACTTGGTTAAAGGAGGATGCTTCCCATAGAGAGTCATAGTAATACAATCGCTGTTAAATGTAATTATCACGAGTTTATAGGCTCGCAGCGGTTCTGACGTGCAAATCGATCGTCAAATATGGGCATGGGGGCGAAAGACTAATCGAACCTTCTAGTAGCTGGTTTCCGCCGAAGTTTCCCTCAGGATAGCAGTGTT
>JABSTL010001511.1:0-22526 GCA_013759095.1 Fusarium sp. NRRL 29148 | reverse complement strand
TCAGTCATTGCTGACTTTGCGAATAGGATGAGTCGTTACGTCTTCTGGAATGTTGACCCCAGAAAGTTTCGCACGAAGTGGAACAGCAGAATGCCACAGAACATGAATCTTTTCATCTTCCTGGAAATGAGTACAGTTTTGAAATTAGGTTTGTTCTCGAAAGACGAGATATAGCCTACATCAAATGAATAATTAGCAATGTTCATATGAAGGATTTGCGGTCTTGTCTGGCCAAGTGCGGTTCCACTGGGACATGATGCAGGATTCAACGATGCCCCGCATCGTGAGACCGCTCAAGACGACACAATGTCCCCGTATTGGACCCTGAACTCTTGTGAATGGAGTCTTATTAGCTACCGGAGCTTAATCTAGGGTTGAACTAAGTTCGGTCAGAGAGCATTTAGCAATCCTCTCAGACATTCTAAACTTAATTCATACAAAATATTCAAGCAGATTTGGACGTATATATAAGCCCCAAACCTACGGGCAGCGTACAACTCCTCCATCGATGCAATCTTGGATGGCTACATCTGATACTGGAGACTTGAGTACGGCGAGCTTGGGACTGTCCTCGATCTTGAATGTGTCTATGTTGAATGCAAACAAGGACAAAGGGTCACACCCGTGCTGGTGAACAGCAGTATTTGAATGTTCGTGTTTACGGTTGCTCATCTGTGAACAGCATCTATTCCCACATACTCCTTTCACATTATGACATTCACCAAGTGTTTCGGACCAAGTTACAGAAAAGTAGTTGTTAATACAATGAAGAAAGGAAAACGGGTGCAACAAGATCGCTGCTTGTTGACAAAATTGCATGCCACAAATCGGCAAAGCAAAATACGAAAAAGGCCAAAGAGGTGCCGCCACTCTCAATTCATAATCCATCACCCAAACGATTATACCCCCTCAGTCGTTATTGTTCCTCACTCCCGCTTCTTTTCCTCACGGTCCGGATCATACAGAGCCTCACTGGGAATGATGTGAGGATGCATAATCTCGGCGAGGCGTGCCGACTCCATCTGCATATCGATACGGTCGATCTTCCGACGAAGACCCAACCTCCGCACCATCATCTGATGCATCTGGTAGCAGATATCGTCCGCCATCCCGTAGCATTGCTCCATTTCGTTCGACAACTCTCGAATCCTCCGCTTGATGCTAACTGCCGGTTCGATGTCTTGCGGGAACTCTTTCTTGAGGGCGTCGACCAATTCATCCAGAGTCTTATCGATTTGCACACGGCGTGCGTAAATCTTGCCAATTTGGGCGAAAGCCGCCTGTCTGTTTCGCTCGATCCCGTCGATCTCTTGCTTCAAAACTTCTTGTTCTCGGCGCGGAACGAGTTCCGATGCCTTGAACGCTCTGTGGCCAAGAGGTGGGAGATAGTCGGTGAATCGGTCCTGTTGATCAATTAGAGGATAATATGTTATCGAGCTGGGGGGGACTTACAACACAAACAGGGTCGCTTTTCTTGGGTGTGTTTTGTTGGAAGAACTTCCAGATGCTACAAAGGGATGCAACAATGACCAGAACAGAAATGACAACTTCTGCACCGTCTGGCATCTCGAAAGCAATGGTCAAAGCCATTTTAGATATTGCGCTGGTGAGGAATGAAGTTATTGTTTACCAAGGTTGATGAAGTTGTTGTGATGTTGAACGAAGAAGAAGTTATTGGGATGGTGGAGGAGGAAGAAAGAAGAAAAGAGCGAACAAGACGAAAGTTTGCTTGTTATTTGACGTGGTCGGCTTGACGGAGCCACATGGATTATTGCTGTTGCAGTGACACTGGCAGAACGTCTAGTCGAACGTGCCTCAGTGGCTAGCTGGACGCGTTCCAGGATCAAGGTGCAATTGGTCAACCTGTCAATGCCGTCCGTTTTGGCAGTGACTGGAGGTAGTACATTCTGGTCGTCTGCGTCTGTGCCCTGACACTGGTAGATGGCCGAGTGCGCGCTGGCGGTACGTTTGCTGGGCGCGGTGGGCTCTCGGCTTTCCATGTTCCTCGAACTGTGTATTCTGTTCGCAATGTATCAAATCGCAACAGAGAGATTAGTCTTCCATTCGAAGTGATCTTGTGGCGTTGTGGAATACTCATGCCGCGGTGCAACGCCATACTGCGCTAGAGCTAGACCTGTGACCTCTTCCGGTAGAAGCTTGCGTATCTGGATGTCGTAAAGTGAAATGCAGTATGTTATCATTACAGATGGGACAGTCACATTGTGAACTGGGGGCACAGTTTTAGTTGTTCCTAGGATGAGGGACCAAGGACGTTAAGTGAGAAGAGTGCGTGGTTGCACGTTCTGTTATAGATTGTGCTTGAGAACTACATATGAACATGGCCCCTGAGCCGGATGACGATGCTACAACCGAGATCGCGACCTTCGCACCATTTTCCCAAGCCCCAGTCCGTCACCCTCATCCTCACAGTGAATTCTTTCACAGCACAACTGCAAGCGCACCAACAACTCCAGCAACAACACCAGCAGTGCCAACCATCAATCCAGCCCCAGCATTGCCAACAGTCGCCGAGGGAGCTCTTCCAGTGGCAGTTGCATTGTATTGGCTTATCGGAACGGCGTAATAGTCGATGCCGTTACTGCGTGTAATCGTCGACACAATTGTGTATTCAGTGGTCTCGGGAGCGGAAGAAATGTCGCCGGTGGTCTTTGGGGCAGCAGTAGTGGGGGCAGGGGTTGAAGTGATGTCGGGCTGCGCTGCGATGGGGATCGCGAAGAGAAGAGCTGCCAGAGCGATTGAGCGTGCCATTTTGTTTTTTTCGGGTAGAATGAATGACGTTTGAGGAACGAATATTAAAGAGAGACCTTTCGAAGAAGTTACGAATCAACAAGAATGCAATTATTGTGTATGTGCTTATATTGGGATTTGTCTTGTATTTGAAGTCTTGAGCCCCTGCATCGGTCGCAATGCGGTGTATTGCTGCCTATTGTCATCAGCTTAACTCAGACATTTATACGACAAAGGATTGGAAGAATTGTTCCACTCTGATCCTTCAGACTATTAATAGCGGTAATAAAATGAATTGTTTTAAGCGATGGCGTGTCTATTCCCGTTCGAGACCATGCCAAGAATTCCAGTCTACGCCGAAACAAAAGTGCTTTGACCCACAGTGTAATAACGATAACATATACCCTACACTCGGATCGGAGAGCCAGAAAGCCTGAGACTTTAACAGAGGGCATGTCCCGTCTTGAAAATTGGACTGGATTGATTCCGCTGTACTTTTCAAATATCTGGTGTCTAAGCTTCACGATGGGAAAAGTACTCAAAATATAGAATCTCTAGAGAATAACGAAACGTGACGAGACGAAGACAAGAGGATTACTCATGCTTGTGTTTCGGCAACGCAAACAAGTGCTCTATCAACTGTCTGACCTTCAGTACATCCAACAGCATCTAGTTACAACAGGGTTGGCAAGATTCAGAGGGGCAGAATCACCTCGAGATCGCAAAGTATCGCAATCTACAATGAGGCCATTTTGAAGCACCAAAGAAGACGAGTCTGGATGTTCAATCGGTTGTGGACCAAGAGACATGTGACATCAGATTTGTGTCTATGCTACTGATGGGATCTTCGATGATGGGACCGGACTGTGTTGATTTCGTGAAATACAATTCTTCGTGTTCTGATAGGCTAAGGTATCATGATCATGTTCGGCTCTGCCTCTTGGATCTCGAAACGTCACTTTCGTCATGGCCTTGGGGCACGTACGGTGTACATGACTGCTTCGGACAGCAAAAGTACTTTTTTTTCTCATCCCTTCATTATAACAAGTGTAAGTAATGTCCTTTCTCCATTGTGTATGGCCTAAAGTTAGCGTTGACTATCCACTAGACTCCTGTGCAGGCGCTTTCTGTTTGTTCTGGTGTCTAAATGCCCGCGACGAGCATCAGAACGAGCGGAATAGCTCTGAACGCTGGACATGCAGCACCTCCCACTGCCAAGTGTGTTTATGTTTTGAAACCAGTGGGTCAGGGAGGACTATGGTCTATAACTTTTCCATTGGTGACACTGGCATACTATTGGGAGATGTTCCAGTGGCCGAAAAGCACAAGCATGATCTTCCTGATTGGCGATTTACCACTAGAGCATGACTTCTCTTCTGTTCACTCTGCATCATATCTCCTTTAAACCCCATCAACGAGACCGGGAAAGCGTATGACTTACTCACAAACATCAACTCTGCCAGTACTTCAGCTAACGCTTATCATTTCGATATCAGTGCTGATCTTTCTTAGATATCATGGCATCAAATAGCCAAAACAACCGAGAGCGAGAGATAGACTATCTCATCCGCCACAAGGTGGATCGTCGAAACAACACCGTTAAGATCCTGGTCCAGTGGACAGACGATACCCCACGATCTTGGGAGCGTGAGGACTTTCTGCAACAAATCGATCATGAAACCCTTTATGCTTACTGGGAAGAACGCGGCGGCCGAGACCAAGCAACACAGCTGCAAGAGTTCCATGTCTTTAAGGTCAATGCAAAGGGTTGGAAGAAGGGCGGTTGGGCTTACAATTGTCAGTGGGTTGGATGCCCGCCTGAGCAAAACACTTGGGAGCCCGAGGCCAAGACCTTGAGCAACGCCCCGGCCGCTGTGGCCGACTGGGAGGTTCGGGAAGCAACCCGACAAGCAAAGATGGCAGCTAAGAAGACCGGAACGCAGTAAGAGGCTGGCGAAGAAACGGTAGAGGCGAATCCTGATGGGATAAGTCGAGATGGGAGTAACGCCTTTTCTGGTAGTAGGCACGTGTCAGTCAACTGCATAAACTAACCCCCTGTATGTGGGAGCATAGGGAAGTTCGGATCCTCCAGAATCATTGGGAGTTGAGGTAGTTAGCGCATGAAAGATCAAGAGACTTAAGTAGCTGTATCCTGTAGTCAATTGACCTAAATCCTTGCCTATAGCACCGTCCCGTGTGATGACCAAGTTGTCAGTACACTTGTAAATGCCAGAGTCTGTAAGAGAACCTTATCCACTTACTACCAGTATTTACTTACATATTGAACTTTGGCCGTTATAAAATAGCGCGCCAAGTGTGTTTTCCGCTTTACGGAACCTTATGGCAAGTATGCAAATGCAATGTGTCTCAGCATTCAATATAGAACAACCTCTTAGGAAGAAGTTTGCCATATACAGAACACGGAGTCTTGTAGATGTGTGTTCGCATACAAGGCGTAGGATGCTCTCAAAAGGATATTCATAATAGCCAAAGAATAGAGTTAATGATCTTGCTGAACAATGACTTATCTCCGAAACACATGCACCCCTTTGTCTACTGTATGTCAAGTTCGCCAGATACGAGTCTACATCAAATCAGAAGACTTCAACACATTTCAGGTTCAAATTATAAACAACTTTCCATAACTCTCATATAATATGGCGGCCAATCAGGATGACCAAGAGTACAAAATCGAGCGCTTCGTGCGCCACAGAGTCAACAGACGAAAAAAGACGGTCCAGTTTCTCGTCAAGTGGAAAGGCTAAGATCAACCAACCTGGGAACTCGAGGCCCTAATGCAAGAAACCGCTAGCCGCACAGTATATCGGTACTGGCGGAAATGCGGTGGCCGTGGTCCTGCTACTTATTTGACACACTACCACGTTTTGAAGGTTCTGGCCAGAGTTTTTAAGAAGGGCAAATGGTATTACCACTGCCAATGGGTGGGATACTCGGACTCGCATAAGGATACAACCTTGGAGACCGTAAAGAAGGTGGAGAGGATGGCCAAGGATGTGCTTGCTGAGTTTCAGACTAGTCAAGCAGGTAGGAACCACAACATTCCGGCGGTGGCTAATCCCTAGAGTGAAATTTGGATGAAGGACTTGAGGCGCTCGGTGGGAGGTGAAGGTCAATTAACTGAGCAGAAACCCAATTGGGCCGTTGAGAGATGGGAAAGATAACCGGAGGGAGATGTATACATTTAGAATAAACTATCATTTACTGCTACTATTGCTTATATTTATGATTCTGGCTATAAACACTGACGGTCCATAGCCAAGATAACTGTTTCATGTCATATTACATAAACATTAGACACCTCATTAAGTGATCAAGTCGCCAGCAGCCAAAGCCACAACTTCGGACCCCAATGCTCGCGTAACATATACCATGATTTTACCTTCGCCTAGTAGATCAAAACAGTGGTTTGGGGTCTTCAAAAGGCTAAAACATGCAAACAAGCCTTGACAGATGTGTTGGTAGAGAAGCGAGCAGTGACGAGATTGAGGGCCACTTTGCCTCAAGTCCAATGTCATTCCAAACCACTGTTATTGCAAACTTGGCTTAAAATGCAAACAGTGCAGACACCTGCGTCGGACGGATGACTCTTTTTGTGAGCTATCAAACAACATTCTTCATTCACGGAGTCTTTGTTTAACACCAATATACCACTCTCTGCCATTTAATATCCATACATTCACTACCAGTCAAGTAATACATGTCGCTACTCGACGATATGGCGTGGAGTGTAAATATACATGTACTGTGTTGGACAATTGCGTGGTCAGAGACGGGCAGAAACTGCAGTGCTATGGAAGCCCCGCCGCTAGTTTGAGGCTGTCAAGGTTACTTGTGAACTGAAAGAACCTGGCCAAATCCTGAGGATTTTATGCTTGTCTCAATAATACCGCACTAGCAAGGCTCTAGCCAGCTCAAACTATGCAACTATCCTACATTTTCAAAGCGATTTAATGAATAAACCGATGAAGGCAAAATCTATTTTTATTTCTATTGTGTTTAGAACATCAGGTGGTAATAAAGGGCGTTGAAATACTATTCAATCAATGAAGTCATTGTTCTCAAAGCTGATACTGTGGCCTGGTTATGAACGCAAGACTCTCGGTGGGGCATAAACGTTTATCTTTGTAGATTCTGAACACAGTGTGGAAGCGTGATAGATCGCCGAGCTGCAGACCTAAACAGCAGGATGCATATATAATATTGAACCAAATCCTTTATTTCCAAATTTCAACGAACAGTTATTCAAAAGCTATCAGCAAATCAGCAACTATCAACGAGAAATAAAAATATGACCGAATCACAAACCCAACCACTATCCGAATCGCACCCTGGGCTCTACCAGCGACTTGTTGAGTATACAGGACCAGTTCGCAGGAACCCGACTAGACTATGCGCCCGTTCCATAGACAACATCATCTTGCGCCTACATAAAGATGAAAAGAATGTTCAAGCTAAGAGCCTTATCGATGTACTTAGATACATCAAGACGTTTTTCTCCGCGGCTCGCGTAGCGCGGAGGACAAAGTCTTCACCCATCCTGCTTTCTAGGGTGTACAAGTTTGCATCCCAGAAGACCGTTTCGATTGAATCCTGAAGAATATGATGAGGCGGAATGGCCATCTGCCGACACATTTGAATACTTTCGAGTCTATCTCGGACGCCAAATCCTGCCCGAGCTCATAGACCTTTCTGAAGACTGGGATAAGAGGACTCGCCCCAGGTTCTACGGCCTCCCAGGCCGCTGTAAAGGCTACGATAAAAAGTTTAGCATCTATAAGTACAGGGAATGGTTGGGGCATGGATGGTTGAAAGACTATAAACTCCCTCCATTATGTTCTGCTACAATCGAACAAGCTTTCTCCGCCCTAAAAGTAAAACCATATCACCTGGAAGAGCAATACTCCTTGAACTACATTATGCTCCGGAAATTTTCCGGGGACCATGACATGGAACATGAGGAGGCTCATAAAATCGCCTAGAAACGCACACCGGACCAGTATTGGGAGTGGAAGAACCAGACCATCAGCGAAGAGACCATGCAGCTGACGTTCACTGAGGGCCAAGAAGCGACTGAGCCGACAACCGACCTGAAGAGTGAAAGTGAAGATGGCATGGATATAGATGAGTCAGAATCCGATGATGAAGATGTCGTTTGGTCTCCAGTGTCTGAGATGCCTGGGCAAGAGGTTTACGATGGGCCACAGAAACGGATACAGGAGTCCAAGAAACGTCATTTTGATGTTAATGATGATGATGGCGACTATTTTAACTTCTATGATAGAAGCATGCGAGCAAGGTTAATGCATTGGTGAGAGCAGGTTCATGGAACAGCGGTCTTCATCTTGCAGTTGAGGATTGTGTTCCTCGGGCTGGAACTTCTGTCTTGATCCTTCAATGTCAATCACTAGAAAATAAAGGTAGGCCTTTGTAATTCCATATTGCCCCGCTATGGACTATTAAACGATGGACTTCTTATTCTGCAAACTTAAGATGAGTTTGCCACACTGAACTCAAAACCTTGCAGTCATACCATTAGAAACAGCTTGAAACCTTCTACTTCTTATGAGACAGTATAGAATGTACCCATCTGAAAAGGACTCGGGAAGTGAGCCATGGCTCTAGATTGACCAAGAGGCTGCTTGGAAATGTTGTGGAACTCTGTCCTGTCAAAGCAAGCAAGGTAGCGATCAGTGTTTTCGATCAGACAATCAGTTGCGAAGCTTCGAATGTCTTCCATGCAGCTGATGCATGGCTTGCTGAGCTGCTTTGCTGAGAGATGTGCAAGGTTACTGCCAAGTTCCTCAAAGCGAAGTTCAAGACTGTCTAATCGATCCTGCATATTGTCCATCTTGATTTCCTGCAACTGCTTATCCATGATGGCGATGAAGAGATACAAGTGTGGAATACAGAAGTTTATACGGAATGGTTTGATGGAGATTCTGTATTGGGCAGTAAGTGCTGAGTGTCGATAAACTTTCCTCTAGAGCTGGATGATTGAAACTGGTACGCGGAGTAGTCTTGGTGTTTTAATGACCTTAGGTAATAGGATTACCATGATACTATTCTCAATTCATATTCTCTGAGAACTGACTGAACGGGGTGCTACGTTCAAGTAAAGAATGTACTGCTGCTGTCCCGTGAGAACAAAATACCCGTACTGGCTATGGATAGTGCTGCATCCGTTAGTCCAACTCAACTTGGTCAACTTTCATTTAAAAATCCTTTTCACTCTTTTCCTTTTCTCCTTGATTATCAACCCAAGTCAAAGTAAACAATAATGCGAAAGTATTTTCGTGAGTCGATAGACAAAAGGAACAGCATTAGATACCATTTCTCCGAGATCCTTAGATTGTTAGTGCCGCGAATTGCGTGACACGAGTCGCATCGGGAACGTTGGCTGGGAAAAAGGACCGCATTTTTCATTGAAAAGCTATATAATAAGCCTTTTGAAGTCCACTAAGAGTGAAAGGAATGAAGGAAGAAAACCGACAGCTCTTTCAAATATCAGTGTGTTCAGCAAGATATGGCTCGTCTCAAGGTTGTCCTTGGCGGGGTTATTGGTCATATTACCGATCAAGATCAATGGACTGTTGCGCCACCACGGGACAATTACAGGGACTGAGTCTAATGGTTGCACCACTAAGCCAGCTTACAAATGAGGGGGTTCGGCAGCATACCGGGCCCAGTACGTAAGTATTCCGACTCATCATCAACCAACGACAGACACAGACATTTAGTAAATGGCATGTAGCTATGAAGCACAGTTTGAAGGGCGCGCCCTGTGTCTTACATCAATTGACAATTGCAATTCATCAGCAGCAGTTTCTCAGTCGACAGTCTACAATTAAGCAAACCGTTAAATATGACACTGGATCCTTGGGATGAGATTAATTCACATCGCAGCGCAGCAATCGAGCAGTACCATCAGAATTATAAAAAAACAAGTCACCATCTATTTCAAAAATGACTTCTACTATGCGAGCTATATTGATCTCCGAGTTTGGTCCTGTTGACAACCTCGTCATCAAAGACGTCCCCAAACCATCAGCAACACTACCTGGTACAGCCCTCATCCGCATCAAAGCGTTTGGCATCAACCACGCAGAAATGCACATGCGTCGCGGGGAATGGGCCGAGTCAGTCCCTATCAGCGGTATCGAATGCGTCGGAATCATTGAAGAGTGTCCAGGAGGAGAATTCCCTCCAGGGATGCCAGTTGCAGCGCTCATGGGCGGCCTTGGTCGGACCATACCCGGTAGTTACGCAGAGTACACTGTCGCAAATACAAGCAACATGGTCGCTTTGGGCAATCCTGGAGAACGACTGCCGCTGTCTTGGGCAGATGTAGCTGCGCTGCCCGAAAGTTATGCTACGGCTTGGACATGCCTGTTTCGAAACCTGGATCTACAGCGCGGACAGAGGATTCTCATCAGAGGTGCTACTTCGTCTTTTGGAAGAGCGGCCATCAACCTCGCTGTTGAAGCTGGTGCCATTGTGACTGCGACAAGTCGTAGCGAGGCTAAGTTTACTGCATTGCGCGCCCTCGGGGTTGCCGACACGGTCCTCGAAAGTCCCAACTTGAGCAAAGACCTCCACGCGAGCCATGATTTCGAAAAGTTCGATTCGGCACTAGATCTAGTCGGCAACAGCACAATTGTCGACTCACTGCACCTAGTCCGTCGCGATGGCCGCGTCTGTCTGGCAGGATGGCTCGGAGGTTTAGATCCCATCAAGGGACCGGCCGGGCCCAATCAGTCGCGGGGTTTTAATCCGCTGCTACAAATGGCAAGCGGAGTTCATCTGAGCTTCTTTGGGAGTTTTGTGTTTGGGGCAGAAGAGTTCCCAGTGTCTGATGTCCCATTGAGGAGTATTATGCTCAAGGTGGCGGAGGGGAAAATTGATGCGAAGCCTTGGAGGGTGTTTGACTTTCAGGACATACATGCTGCTCATCGGGCTATGGAGAATGGAGAGGCGGATGGGAAAATGGTTGTTACTGTTGATTAGTCTCAGAGAAAGGAGATGTCTATAGCTGCAGCTGTCCCACTTATAGAGTGTAACGGGCTGAAAGTATATATTGGCTTTGTGCGTGTCTTCTAAGGGAAATTGATTGCTGCTGCAGATAGAAAAGATCCTGAATATGTAAATGAATAAAACAACGACACTAATAGCTCATACTATAGAAGCCGCATATTCACACTTTCTTATTCACTTGGTATATGGCCTTCAATTTCAACAAAGAATTGAACTTGCCAAGCGACCCGGTTAATCGACGACAAGCGTATCTACAACAATCATTACCATTTCTTTATTGTGAGGTCATGACCCCGTACTGGGAGACTGCAAAATAAGACACTGCTATAGAGTAATTGATAGAAATCATTATCCCGCACAAAGCAACTCAATGCTCTATATCATGCCTGGAAAGAAAGTTCTTCAGCAGTGGCTATGGAACAACTATGGGATGACTGCCGCCTGTCAGGTGAAATTGCAGCCTGCGAATATAGGTGATGAATGAGAACATGATAGTCGTAGTAAGACTTGAGCTGAATACTTGTGGTTCGGAAATATTGCCGTTGATAAAATAAAATCAATGCGGGGAAACATGAGGGGTTGAGCGTTTAGCACTTGGGGGTCGTGTACCTGGAGAGGGTTGAAAAAATGGAGTCATTAAAATTTAAATGAACAAATCCAATTACATGGTTTCTCAAGGTATATCCGAAAGCAGTAATTATTGTGAAGGAAGGGTACTCCGTACGGCGCACACCGATCGGTACAGGCCCCAGAAAAGTGACTTCCTAAGTCATGTGGCTAATGCCACTTGTACCTGTCTCAGTAGGCTTGACTCTTCAGGGTTTAGCACGACAAAGGTACATTCACCAGAAGCCCAAAAAAATGACCAGGAACTTCGACACTGTGGCAGGCTCACGAGTCACATTTTGACCCGTCACGGATCAAGTGTACCGTACAGATGAATTGGGTCAGGGCCTCATGCAGCTGAATGAACGGGATCGAATGGACCAGGACGATATTTGACCCATGTAAGAGACTATGATTTCCGCTCCTACTTGTGCTCGATTCGTGTGTCTTCAAAATCATCCTCTTCTTCACCTGCAATGCTTTGTGACCGATTTATCGTTGTCTAGGCGCGAATTCCATAAATCCTGCTTATCCCCCTCCCCCTCAACTTCAACATTATCTCTTTGCTATCTACTGCTATCTTCTACAAAGCTGCCTTTACCATTATATCTCTTGCCTATATTTTTATTCTTCTTCTTTACAGTATCGCGTCTCACCATGTCTTCGCCGTCTTGGCCTACTCATTCGACAACCTCTGGAGCCAACTATCACGGCTCGGGAGGCTCGAATCGTGGTCAGGTCGATGGCAACGGCTTAGGTTGCCCTGCAGACTTTCAGTCCCTTCCTGGTAATAGCCAGGCCACTAGCCATGATTTTGAGTCTCGTTGGGGAAGACCGACGAGTTCTCTCGGGAACGGCCAGCGGGGCCGTTTCAACAATGCCCCTAGCCATTCTGGTACTAGCCAGGTCAATGGCTCTGATTGCCCGCAAGCCCAGGCTGGGCAAGACCTAGAACAACCATCTATTAAAGATTACTACACTATAGATGATCGTGACCGCCCTCTTGCTGCCCGCAAACTGTTCAAGACTCCAGATCTTGAAGCGATCCGGACCGCCCATGCGGTCGCTCGCAAGTCCGGATATACAGTTCAACAACTGGCCATGGCAAGCACTTGGGCCAAGAAGAACTTAGCCTGGAAGGAATCTCGCAACGCCGTTCTCCGGGTTAATATAACACCCGGCTCCACCCAGATACTGAGCCCGGAGGCCATCATTACCAAGTGCGCAATCCATGGCTTCCCTTTCAACGCTATTAAAGCTGTGCAGTTCCCTCCTCTGGAGATGGATCGGATGTTGTTGATCTTTGATCACGACCTAGATGCTCGAGAGATTCGGAGGCACGAGAAAAGGTTGCAAACCATTATTAATGACCCAGGATGCCGTGTATGTCCCGAGGAGTTCTACATCAGCCCTGCCAACATCACCAGGACCGAGTATGACAGGAATCTTAGGATGAAGTCTTCTACCAACGATGCCCATGGAAACAAGGGTACCTGGGCTAGGTTCAAGAAGCCCAAAGAGAGGTTAGAGTTCTGGAGACGAGAGACGGGTCTCAACATCCATAGAGCATACTGGAAGTATGGCCGTATCTGGCTCGTCCTTCAGAATCTCCAGGAAGCCCAGAATGCTGCTTTTGGGGAGATGTATACTTTGGAGGGACTGCAAACCTCGTTCGAGTAAGTAGAGCAGACAGATCAATACGCAGACATATCCTGATCCTCTTCTCAGTTCTCTTGATCCCAAGTATGTGCCGAAGCAATGCTTCAACTGCCAGGACTTCGGTCATATGGCAATGCAATGCCCTAACGAGGTTCGATGCGGTCGGTGCTTGGAACCGCATTTGACACGGGATTGCAATGCCAATGACAAGCCAGACAAGTGCCTCTTTTGTGAGGGCAATCATCCCAGCTACTGGCTTAGATCCTGCAGGCACCCTAAGGTTCGGGACGTCCTGCACAGGTGTAGTCTATGGAGAGGGCGGGCATACTGGGATACCAGGGGACAGGAGTCAGAGGCTTCTGGGCGGCCCTCTTCATCGGATTTAGGCACCGAGCACGAAGGCCCTCGACCCAGCTTCGGGATTCAGGAGATCCTACGTAAGGTCCTCTCAGATCAAGGCGCAGCAACACCTGATGAACCTCTCCTTTCCTCTGCCCTCGGTGGAGGAGGAGGGATATTGGTTCGCCTTATCGAGACGTGCATTCAAGCTTTCGCACCTCATCTAGCTCAAGATACTTCTACCAGAACCCATGACAACACGACCGAGTTACGCACGGCGTCGCCTTCGCCTTCCGTCCTGTCTGCTCGCAGCCGTCTGGGTACAGTTACTGGCGACCTATCTCTTGCTAGTAGTCCGAGAGTATCTGGAAGGGTGCTTTACGACTATGCCAACCGATCACCTGCGTGGCAGACTCCATCTCCTGATGGATCTCTGTATGGATTTGGCTGGAACAGCAACGGCGCTTCCCCGGCGAGGCAAGTATCTGTTGAGCCCCCGTTCTCCTCTATCTCTGAGTTGAGTGACGGGGATCTTTTCATGGATGCCTCCGAGGAGCCGGCCCAGCAAGAGGTCTTCGAGCTCTGTGCTGATTGTCCAGTGGGGTCAATCTTTGAGCTCGCTGCCGACCATCCTTTGTATCCTGAGGGCCATGAGTCTTCATCGATCACACAGGTGGTTGGGGATGCCTGTGGCATGGAACCGTCGGATTCTGCTCCAGATGTTTCCCTGGGTGGCCTTCCTGAGCTTAGTAGGGATATGATTGTTGGAATCATCTCCATCCCTTCTACACCTCTCGGCACGGAGGGCGAAGTAGACTGGGAATTCGTCCCCGATACTCCTCCTGGTCTTCTTACTTATACTGTCACATCCGACGAGCCCAATCCAGCGGATGCTCTCTGCGATCCTTCCCCAGAGACCTCAGTTGCCAGGAAGCGTCACCGATCCTCACCTACTGTCACGGATCAGCCCTCTAGCGCATCCTCATCTCAGGTCTGCCTCGAAGGATCACGAGAGCAGCTCGCTCTCTCTTCCTCTTCATCGGATATTGGCTCCTCCTCAGTCGTGATTCCTTGCTCCATCCCAGATCCCAACGCCGCTTCGCAGCCTTCACAGGGGTCTCCTCCAGGGCAGAATTCGTCCGTTGGATCTTTGACTACTAGGAAGCGGCGCTGGAGTTTTGATGACGACCTCGAGCCCCTGACATCCCCAGGCGGCGGCAAGAGAGTGAGAGTCGAGGAATCACTAGGTCAGGGCGACGGTGAATCGGCTCTGGCGGCACTCTCCCTATCCAGCCCAAGCTCCAATTCTCTTGCAGTCACTGGCACAGTTCTCCCTGATGGGGCTTCCCTCACCGACAGCGGGCACTCCTTGCCTTTGCACATGAACCCTAGCACACCTCCACTCAGAAGGTCTCGCCGTGGTTTAAGGCCTTCCTTGACATCTGGGTCTTCAGCAGCGTCTACATCTAGTAGCTCTGGGTTATCGTTCTCCACAGTTGATTCTAGCCCCAACACTTCGGGGTTGTTTGAATCTCCCGCCACCCCCAGCCGCGGTTCATCTGATCAGCTGTCTGAAGATGATAGCAGCCTCGTAGCGGAAACATCCCAAGGATCGCTTCAGATTGCTCCACGCGATAGCCCACGAAACCTGCGACCGCGGCGACTATTCACAGATGACGATGAGATAGCAGACCAGCTGGAGCGGGATGCGTCTCAAGCTACGAATCAGCAATCAAGTGGAGGTCTGGTCAGTTCTGCTGAGGGACTTGGGACAGCCAGTGAAACTCAGGATCTCATTACTTGTGCGCCTGTCTCTACTGCTTCACCTACCCACCAAGAGCTGCTTGAGTATGAGATCGGGCCCGAGTCTGAGGAGGAGGAGGAGGATGAGGCTGGATCTGATGATGAATACCGCCCCGGAAGGAAGTCGAAGGCTCGGTCAAAGCGGAAGTCCAAGACTGGTTCAAGATGGAAAGGCAAGGGTGTTGCAAGAGAAGTACCAGACACCGGTCCCAATCAAACGAAGCTGGACCGGTATTCCTTTTAGTTTTGAAGGTCCGTCTCTGTGTTGAAGAGGAGAAGCTCGGTAAACTGTCTGGTAGATGTTATATGAAGGTATTCCGGTTGTCAGCATCGTCATTCTCCGTACACTAGCATCGCCAGTTTACTCTTCTGCCTTCAATAAGATCCCATGGTTTTGTAGCTCAGATGAAGAGCTTCAAGCCATGATAGAACCAAGATGAAGGGTGTATCCTGCAGGTGAAGCAGTGGCAGAATCGTAGAGTTACGCTTTTGGCTGTTATCCTAGTTACAACCTCAATACACTTGCAATGCCCTCATCATCAATGCTTCACAGCACCCTTGAGGCAATGCCATCGTGATGTTGAGAATCCAGAGTCATGTTCTGGCATGAAATCAAGAGAAGGTTATGCCGGAGGTTGCGTATGGTGTCGATGGCGATGGATCAGATGCGGGCTCACGGACACTTCGTGATATCATGATTATGCACGTTTACGAGCTTTTCACGTCCTTACGCCCGCTATCGACGCAGACACTTGTTCAAAAATGCTCATTTGGTCACTCAGAGGGGGCGAGAACGTTCGGTGCGAGCCGGTGAAGACCAATGAAGTCGGTGGTCGTGGACACCATGATGATCGCTGGAAGAGGGGTCGAAGCCACAAAGTCGGGTGCATTCCTTTCCGACTTGGCGCTGAGCGATACAGATTAAACATAAAAGACCCTATAATTCCCTCCCATGATTCTTCCTCACCATCACATCACATTACCACTTTTACCTTTACTCGTTGTAACCAATACTCTTGCCCATTCAGCACTTCTATACTATCTGCTGTCAAATTCTTTACCTCTATCCAACCATTATCAAAAACATTTCTGAAAATCTTTTAAAACGCCTTTACAAAAAAATATCTTTCTATTATCCTTACTATCGTCCGTAACTCTCTTACTATTCACCTGTATCATCGCATCACGACGCTTGCAATTCGAATCATTCTACCCAGCCACTGTGTCGAGATACAGCCCAGCTCATAAATCAAACATACTGAGCGACTATCATATATCGCTCTGTTTAGTAAGTAGTTCGTGAACTCACTAATCAATCCATTTTCAAAATACTAAACTTTAAAGGTTCTCATTAATTGCTCAGAGGTTATCAACACCCTTGGAAACCTTGGATGTATGTTTAGTCACTTATTATTATTTATTCTCTCAGTCCCAATTAACTACAAGAAATGTAGTACGCAATTCAACCGGCCACCAAACTAAGTAACCACCTACCAGCCAACCAGCCTTCCATCTTATCAATCGACCCTCCTAAACGCCTATCACTTGAAACGATTGCATCACTTCAGCATGGAGGCCACCAACCAACACCGTTCTCTGATCGAAGACATCGAAGACCTCGAACACATGAACATCGACGAAGACTTCAGCGACTTCGACGATGATCACATCAGTGGTAGCGAGGTCCTCGAAGACGAGACACTGCTGAAGGAAATCACTATTTGGAGTGTCAATCTCAAAGGGGCCCCTATTAGAATCCGCCATCTCGAGACTGCACTCAGGCTCGCGCCCGAGAATGACCGCCCTCTTGTCTTGGCCATCCAGGACCCCCCAAACCGTCTCGCGTTCCACAATATCCTAGGATACAACATCTTCTACTCCTCCGACAATCCCATTACTGAGGAGCAATACCCAACCTGGTGCAATGGAGCCCCAGCCACTGGGAACAGCCGTGCGGCCAACACAGCGACCAATGCTACGACCAGCGCTCCGACCAGCGCTACGACCAATGCTACGACTAACCCGTCTGATGGCACTCAAGGCGCTAGCAATCTTTCTGCTGCCACTGAGCCCCCAGCCATTGAACCCTTGATGCACAGCGTTTGCTTCTACGTCCACAAATCCATTCCAACAACTCCATGGCGAGCAGTGATGGATACTGGAGACAATAATGGACTCGTGGCCACACTCCAGATCCTGACTGCCAGTCGCCTTCTCACAATTCACAACGTCTACGACCGCAACAATAGACTTGACCTTGACGCCTTGTTCCAACATCTCGACGACACTGACGGGGATGCGGTCCTCGTTGGTGATTTCAACCTTCATCATCGCAGCTGGAGTGGCCACAGGAGGAACGAAACGGCTAAGAGCAGGGACTTTTACGAGAAAGTTAGCAGCACCAACATGGAGCTTCTTACGACTCCTGGAACAATTACATATTCCAATTCACAAAACGAGTCTATAAGGAGTTCGACAATCGACCTGACTTTTGCGGATCAAGTTATTGTTCCTGACGTGGTTTACTGCCGAGTACATCCAGCTCCAGGGTTCCGAAGCGACCACCGCATCATCGAGACGAAAATCAGTCGCGTCATCGGAACCAAAGTCCGGACGAAGCCCTGTTTGGACAGGGTCGATCAAAAGATCTTCATGGACGTGCTGGTTGAGCACCTCCCTCCGAAGAGTCACCCCCTCAGCACTCGCGAGCAGATCGTCATCTACATCTCCAAGCTGATACAAGCCTTGAGGGAAACCATTCGTCTGGTTGCTCCCAGGATCGAGATTGGCTTCCAGAGGAAACGGCAAACCATCCTTGAAAAGCAGTTGAACGATCGAATGTCTCATGTGACTTCTCTTCAAGAGTCGCCGGTAATAACGCCAGCGATGCAAGAGCGAATTATGCAACTATGACGGTACATCAGGAGGGATAAGCGAGAGCTGTGGCGCATGTTCACCGAGGCTGAACCCCCATCTATACGCAAGAGCTTTCATTTGGCGTCTTTGGGACAGAAGATTTGTCGACCCGTGGAGTCCTCACAGCTACCTACGATGATTCAGGCCGGCGAGGAGGATGCCAAAACTCCTGAACAGAAGGTCTATTTGTTCAAGAAGGTCATCTTTCGCGCCAGCGACGGCCCCAAGTCCTGCAGAGCACCAGTCCCAGCAGATTTCACTCACCGCAGAAAGGAGCTCCATATCCGACAGAACTTGGCCGACGAGGAACTCGAGGAGCTTATCAGAGGCTTGCCGAGATGGAAGTCGAACGGGCCAGATGAAGTCCCGTACGAAGCCATTCAACTCGGAGGCGGCGTTTTGCGAAACCATCTTTTACGGGTTTTTCAAGTCTGCCTTCAAATGAGCTATCACCCGGCCAACTTCAAGGACGCGATTCTCGTCATGGTACCCAAGTCAGCCAAGCCTGCTAACCTGCCTACAAGCTGGAGACCTCTGGCCTTGCTGTCGTGCGTCGGCAAGATTCTTGAGAAGATTGTGGCTTCGAGGATGCAAGAGACCCTCAAGGCAAATCCACATCTTCTACCGGCAGGGCAGTTTGGCTGGAGAACCACTTCGGAAGCCCTCGAGTACATGCTTGACAAGGTATACAGCGCCTGGGCCGTGGGCAAGGCTGTTACCATCATGGGGCTCGACATAAGCGGTGCTTATGACAATGTCTGGAGGCAGGCCCTC
Source organism: Fusarium sp. NRRL 29148 (assembly GCA_013759095.1). Lineage (NCBI taxonomy): Eukaryota > Fungi > Ascomycota > Sordariomycetes > Hypocreales > Nectriaceae > Fusarium > Fusarium sp. NRRL 29148. The sequence goes on along the minus strand of JABSTL010001511.1, from coordinate 3,629 downwards.
ATCCAGACTCTGGCTGACAAGGGTTTCCCACGATGGATCGTCAACATGATTCAGTCTTTTCTCTCGGATCGCACAGCAATCTTTAACCTTCCTGGTATCATATCCGAACGATTCGATCTCAACACGGGCGTTCCCCAGGGTTCGCCACTCTCACCTATCCTTTTCCTCTTCTTCGCCGCTCCCCTTCTCCAACGCGCAAAGACTTTCACAAATCACCCTGTCCAAGTGGATGGCAAGAGGAGCAAAGTCGATCTCTTTGCATTTGCTTTCGTGGACGACATCTACCTCATTGCCATATCAGACAACTACGTGGCCAACTGCAAAGGTCTCGAGTTCTTGCACGAAGGAGTCATGGCCACAGCAGACGAGCTGGATCTTCGTTTCGGGGCCGATAAGTACAAGATTATGCACTTCAAGAAACGACAGAGCAAGAAGGGCCATAACGACGTGATCCCAAACATACCTGACTTTTGCAAGAAGCCGGTACAGAAAATTAAAATCCTCGGCGTTATTGTCAGCAGCGATCTTACTTGGGGGGAACACATTTCGATGGTTATCAGCAAGGTTAAGCAGAGGATGGGCTATCTGAGCTTCATATCTGGGCCGCATTGGGGCCCAAACCTGAAGACAATGCGCCTCTTCTTTATATCCAAGATCCGACCAGTCTTTACATATGCCTGCGGAGCGTGGTTCATCAGAAGGGAACGGGACGAAGACAAGATCAGCTATCAGATCAACAACAAGCAGATGAAGCGTCTTGAGGATGCCTACACTTTCTGTCTTCGCAAGATTTCCGGGGCTTTCTACCGCACTGCTTCGCAGATTCTGGAGAAGGAGATGTTCATCGAGAACATATGGACAGTTCTTCACTCCCAGGCAACTCTACAGCGCGCCAAGTTATTCTTATCTCTTCCTGAATCATGGGTATCAGACAAGACCTTCGACTTCTTGAAGTCTGGAGTCCACAACCCATATGACGATCTGAACCTTGATGCTTGGGCATGCATCGTAAACCTATACGAAGCCATCAACTTTGAAGAGGATCCAAGTTCCCGTGAGGAAGGATTGGAAGCCCTGGACGATCCAAAGGCTCGCATCGTCAAACTGAAGAAGTTCGTCAAGATTCGAGCGGCCCGAAGCTGCATCATCAGATGGGAGGAGTATGTCCGGCAACGAAGGCTTGATAGAGCCTTGACATCTCGCGGGGACAACAGCGCTCACCTACCAGCTGCTCTCCTGGAGCCTTGGGGCAAAAAGAGCCTTCGCTACTACGACGAGAACATGTCTCGCGCCCAGACCACCATTCTCCTCCACTGCCGGACCGAGTTCATCGGCCTCAAGTCCCATCTTTCCAAGATTGGCATCAAGGAAGCAGGGTGTGGCCGCTGTGCTTGCGAGAGGTATAGGGAAACGCCATTCCATCTCTTCGTCCAGTGCGAGAGGCTCAAGGACGCACGCAATGAACTTGAGGAGAAAGTCGGTCATATCACCTATGAGCGCTTGCTCACCGATGACAGCGGGGTCGCAACCCAATGGGCCTTGAAGTACTTCGACATCGAGCAGTTTGACTCGGTGAGGTCAAAACATAGGATGTTCAAGGAGATTCCCGGTATCATCTCTCCGCGACCCGGACAACTGGACGATGCAGACTCCCCACCCACTCGATCCCATCGTTCCTCTACCAGAGGGAGGGACACGCGAGCTCCAGGCCGACATCACCCTTACGCTCCGAGCACAAGGACGCATCGCTCTGCTGGGCAGAGAAGATGGCGTCGTTGAGCCCGTATCTAGCCTCCTCCCTTCCTCCCTTTCACTTCACCAGGAGATGCCTGGCGCAGTTTCTGGTGCACACATTGAACCACAACATCACCACTGCTCTATTAATGCACAGTTGCCCGGCGCAGCTTGCATTCCTGTTCTCTTTGGCAGTTACCGCCTTGATGGTGCGTGCTGTTCCTACTACCTGGTATGCTCAGCTATACTGTTTCCATCCAGCTTCCTGAAGAAGTTGGACCCTCTGCTGTCATGAGATCGAGGCTTGGTTCCTCTCTATGGCAACCTGAGGCGATCTGCTGGTTGGATTGCCAGTTTGAAGCACTGCTTGAGGCAGAGCCTTACCATTGTGTTAAACCCGAAGTGTATTTTCTGTGAGTCCAATCCTGATCGTTCGTGAAGGCTTTGGTCTGATACTGACTCTTGGTGCCAGAGCCTTATGACTGACTCATAAACTCAATACCGCCACCACCTTCCGATTGCCCCGAACCTTCTGTAAGTTCATTTCATCATCCCGACTCGGCGAAACGGACAGACTAATACGTCCAGCCAGTCCAGCCTTCCTGTATGAGTCATCCAACCGTCGACTTGGACCTTTGCTGACCGTTCAAGCTCAGCCCCAGTGGCACCGACATACGTGTCATCACGAAACTTTCTGTAAGCCTCTTTCCCTCCTTCAGCTCTCGAGTGACTCACGGGTTAACTTATAGCCAGTCAGGTCAAGCTTTTCTCGTGCGTCAGTATTTCTCGACAAATCTGATAGCTGTGCGCCGTACCTGGTCAGTAGCTCTTCTGGATGCCTATCTGTTGTAAAGTGGGCAGGCTAAGTAAGGATAGCAGGAAGATTCTACGAGGTATCAATTCCCCGCTTATCCTTCACATCTGTCTATTGCTAAGTACAAGATAGCGAATTGCGAGCCACACCTCGATCAAGGACTCGATCCACTTCCGGTTGTAAGTACTATCTTATCTCCACTCTCTGGCCATAGGTATTGATGTTTTAATAGTCTTCTTCTGATTGACTTCATGGTCTTCTTGTATTTGGCCTTGTTATTGGGAAGGGCTTTTAGTGCCTCCCTCTCTTGCCTAATAGCTTTCTTGACCTCCTGAGGAAGTCCTTGGATAGTGCAAGTAAGAGCGTGTGTGCCAAGAATAGCCAACTGTAAGTGCTATCTATTCAACTTACTATCTGCAATACTTACATCATCGCGTAGGCCAGATAAGGTCGTCGGGGAGCCTTTTCAATTCCTCGATTTCGATGACCTTGAAGACTCCGTCCTTTGCAGCTTCGATGGCCCTGAAGCTATCCTCGTTCCTGAGAGCCCGTTGGTGATCTCTGACATCGCTGGGGTTGAGGGGAATTCCAGTGAGTATTTATGAACTAGTATATGTCCAGTCTCTGATTTCCTTTTAGTTGATGTACTGCCGTTGGAAGTCGTCCGGATATGCCGTACAGACGAGCTTTCGTTTAGGTGTGTGTTAGTTGTCCTTTTCTTACCTGACTCGAGACCCTCTGACCTTGTTAGGTGCCGCCATATTGCTCTGTTGTTGTCTCGCGTTCGGTCCTCTCGGGAGACATATCAGAGGCACGTAAGTCTTCCTTTGCATTCACAATACGCGGCTGACAGTAGTGCTAGCTTCTTATAACCCGTGATGGCGGGCAATTGAGTCATCATTTAGGTTCTTATTATATCAGCTTTATGCTGTAGCCATTGGTCAGTCATCGTGGTATCGATGTCTAAGTTGTGGGCTAGAAGTGTTATTTGCAGTTGAGACTTGTGGCTGAGAGCTTATTCCGGCAGAGAGAACCTAGTACCCCTGTGTCAGCAAAACATCAATATGACGCTCATGATATC
>JABSTL010001506.1:0-18329 GCA_013759095.1 Fusarium sp. NRRL 29148 | reverse complement strand
ATGACCAAGAAATTTGACATGCACTAAGTAGGCTATTCAAGGTGGCGCTGAAACAAGGGCCGTTCATTGATGAGAAACCGTTCACTTTCGATAGAAATAGAAATATAATTTCATATCGTGTGATTCGGCTGAGAATGAAGTTGTTCATTATATCAGATAACCGGAAATGAAACGGCAACAGGTGAGTCTTATTCTAAGGAGTTACCTCCGGCGATATTTCCAAGATGCACTGAAATCATATCATATATATGCACAAGTAAGCTAGAAACAGAGCGAGATATCAAGCCTCATTCAGCTGTGCATAAAACTCGCAAGGACGGAGTATCGCCTCGGCATTTCCTAGCCGGGCAAGATAATTGTCGGCATCATGGATCAATTTCGGTATTTCGTGTAACCGAAAAAGAAAAAGAAGAAGATGAAGAAAAGAAAAGAATCCTTGCTTGCTATGAATGACGGATGATTTGTGCATCTATCGCCACTCCACACAGCCCATGTTTCTGTCCACTCGATGCCTTTGCAAAGTGCCTTACCAGACCCATTAATCAACTGGTTTGGAGAAGAAAGGTGCATGATCCTGGTGAGTACCCTGTAAACTTTGAGGTGTTTTCCTCTGATGAGAAAATTCTCGGATTGGGTTGAGGCTCTTTGCCATACTGCCGGTACTAACATCATAAATCTACTCCTCGGAATGAGACCTTCGTATTGGAATGAGCTAAAAGTGAAGCCCGAATCCACAGATTACGATTCTGATGTCAATGTGAAAAGTACAGCAAGCACTTCATCTGCAATATGTAATATGTAATATGCAACATGCTGACCTTTTGTTATGTCATCTCCCGCCAGATGGATGGACCCTAAGATCTTGGGATTCTTTTAGTGGAGTCGTTCTTTTGTTTCGGGACCGGAACGGCCACCAACTTACAGTCACTCTTCGTTGGTGTTGATCAATCATCGAATATTCCTCTCTTGTCTAGTCCTCCAAGTTTGAGTTTCTCGGATCTCTTCTCAGTGATAGTGACAGTGACTCTGACAAAGCGGAGGCTGCCACAGTCAGACTAGGATATGGTGATGGCATGAGTTTATACATTCGGCACATGCCATGTCACGACCGCAGCAGGCATTACGTAGTCCGTTTTCGGGGCTTAAACAAAGCCTTACTCTACCTGCATCTCTAAAGAGTAAAGTCTTTGGATCTAAAGACAGGGTTTCGCCTGGTGCCGCGTCACCGAAAGTAGCGAACCCCATTCAATCGTACGGGGTTTGGGCTCCGCAGCCTCCGGAGCTCCCTCGTTAAGTTCTTCTCTCAACGATAGCGGGAGGCATTGATGAAGCTTTTTTTTTTCTCTTGAGTGCTCCTCGGATAGCACGGGCAGTCTGTCTGAGTGTTTTCCTCGGAAGGGTGATTTAGATTCCATGGTATGACCTCAATTTGACGGGAATATAATTACCCCAAGGTCAGACTCACTCAGACATGGCACCTAGATAATAACGCTTCTCTCTCTCTCTTCCCTGTTCTTCTCACACCTTCTTGCCGCCCCCATCTGTGTGCTCTCTGTCTCGATCTGCTGTGACTGCATCATCATCATCACCACCACCACCAAGATCTTTTTAGTGCAGTGTCTTTCTCGAGCGGTACAAGAAACCCTGTCTGGGACAGCTGTCGCCCTTTTAGGACACCTCAGTTCCTGTTCCTTGTCAGACGCAGAGTTGATTTGCTCGTTACCTTGGTTGTTCCTGTTGCATACCTCGACTCGTACGTATTAACTTAATTTACCTGTTGGTCTCCTGCTTTTTGTCCGACGTCCAACTTTCCCATACCTCTCGTCTCATTTCCCGTTCAACCAGCCCAGATCTGGCCAGGTTCTTGCTTGTCTATTTCGCTCTGGCCGGTCTCAAACGTCAGCCCAACAGCCTCAAGTGAACCGTGCTTCTCATCCGTTTGGCATTGGCATTGGCGCCCGACAATTTCTTTCTTATTTTTTATTTGGTCTATTAAGGATCCTATTCTTCTTGTCCCCGCTGTGTCATTCATTGTTCTCCTCCGCCTCAGCCGCCTTGACCGCACTTGTTAACTCACCATCGTCAGGCCGAGCTTGAGCTGAGCTGAGTTGAGCTGAGCTAAGAGTCTCCAGACTTTCAAGCGACACAGAAACAGAAACAGAAACAGAGAAGCGAGAGATCAGACCAGACCAGGGTTGCCGGGGCCTCAAATTCTCATCACCGCTGGTGTCTTCGCGTCAGAGGCTACAGGTGCACTAGCCACAAGCGAATCCCTTGAATCTGATGTTTCGGATTTCCATGTTTTAGCACAATTGCAAAAGGTACGTATTTTTATGTTTCTCGCCTGAATATTCGTATCCAATGCAATCGGTGTTTTTTCTTCTCATCTTATGCCTTGATCTTCAGTCACACGCCCTGTTTCTGTGTCTCTTACTTGATTCATCAATAGTCTTGATATTGAATCATGTACTCAGTCCCAAGTGGGATGAAAGCGGATAGTATCCATCTCAGACAATCTTGCATCGATACTGCACCTGCAACAATGTCGATCACCTGTCAGAAAAGCAGGATATTGTGTGTTGAGTGTTTCCTTCATCGTCGCTTTGCTGCAAATCGCCCTCTGCCATCACCGCTAGTCCTTCCGGCCTGGTGATATGTGCATTCCTCACAGCCATTCATAAGATGCTCTGCTCTGCACAATACAACGCCAACAATACAAATCAACAGCCCCTGCTATTTGCGTCCCCATCCCCAGTCCCGTAATCCTCTGCCCTGTTTCTCCACCCTCTTCCTGTTCCTTGTCCACGTCCTTGCGCATCAGCATCACCCCCACTGCCTGCGGCCAACCGCCCGCGAGAACAAGGCGTGACCCTTCCTAATCCTGGTCCCTTGACGCCTCTAGGCGCAGAGTCTAGTGCCCAAATCTGGGCGGGATGCAAGCCTGGGTAGGGACATCGACAACTTCAGGATCCAATGCCAGCGCATGAATTTATTTACTTGGGGAATTGATGAGCACTGCCGTTTTATTGTCCTGTGCTTTTTCTTTCTTTTTCCTGATGCCGGGCCAGACCAGACCCAGACCCATCTCATCACCGCTGCAACACTGCAACACACCGTCTCGTTTTTATTTACTCGTGCTCATCTTTAGTTGGCCCCTCCCTTGTATTCCATTCTAATCCATCACCCTCGTCTCATCTCTAATATAACGCCCTGGATCTATTAGACCTGGGTATGGTCCCGCTCACATGTTCACATTCACATTCAAATTCAAGCTATTGTCTTGTTCTTGGCTTATAACCAGCCCTATCCCTCCTTTACGCGCGTGCTGGACTCACAAACTGCTATTCTGCGTGTGTCTACGTCTTACACTGCTCTGCTCTTTGTTTTGAAAGCATCTGAGCGCATACCTCCACTTCCTGCGCTCGCGCATCCTTTTACACACACTTTTTTTTTTTTTTGCGTTGCATTCTTAATTCTCGGTCCTTGGCTGGCACCACCCGCATTTTCTCTTGGCTTTATTGGCCTCGTCATCGTTCAAATCATTTCAGTGCAGTACAGTAGAGTACAGTTGTTAACCGCCATGACAACAACAGCTTCCACCCCTGAATCACCACAGCGTCGATCCGCTTGGGTTCCTTCTCACGAAAACATCTACTATCGACCTCGTCTCAACAAGAAGAAGTCTGTATCGGCTGGTCGATTTCCTGCACCGTTAATCGGTCCCCGAAGATCTCGCCCCCAAGCCATTCACATCGTTAGCTATCCTTCGGGATACGTTCCACGAGAACTACGAGCACAGAGCAGACCTCAAACACCTGAACTGCTTGTCGAGCCTCGACGCGCTCCTTCGTTGCAACCGACTGCTACTAACACGTCCAACGCGAGTAACGGCACCAGCGATTACTTCAGCAACGGTGTAAGCAGTAGCCGGAGAAAGAAAAGCTTCAAACCTCGTGCCGCCGTACGCCGCAGAGATAAGCTCCTGAACTCATTTACCTTTACGAATCCTGACTCTGGCTCTGAACCTTCATTGGCATCAAACTCAGTATCTGTAGGTATTGATACTTCGGGTCTCGCAGCAGCCGAAGCGCTATCGACGAGTACAGGTATTGACCGCTCAACTGGGCAAAGTGTGAGCGCTATTTCAAGCACAGCAAGACCAAGTACAAGGATCTCGAATACAGGCCACTCAATTGGTCAGTCGTGCCAATTGGACCTGGACCTTCCGGGCGAGTCTGCGATTGGGTCGAGATTTACTGGGGCAGGTGCATCCCCGCCAGCATATGACGACATAAGCTCGCGCCCCGGTTCTGCGGCACCTGTTGGTATCGACTTAGCCTCTGCATCCACTGTAGCGCCTGTTACCAACAACTCCAACTCTGCCAATTGCAACTCCAGCACCAGCAGCAATAACCAGACACAGTCAGCAGCCGCCGCAACAATGGCGACTGCACAATCTTCGCATCCGTCGTTGGCGTTGAGCAACCCCAATCGCAACAGCTTCATGTCTGCTCGCTCATCAAAATCTGCCGTCACTTTAGTCTCTGAGTTGCCGAAACCCGTCGCTTCCGGCAGTGGCGTGTCATGCTCAATTCTTCTCGCTGAGCCAAACATCTTTCTCTCAGGTTTTGATCATGATGGCCATGGCCACCGCGAAGGCCAGAGCGGTACCGCTTTATTAAGAGGCAAGCTTCAATTGCGAGTCACAAAAAACGTCAAGATCAAAGCCGTTCAACTCAAACTTCTTGGCCGTGCTCGCACTGAGTGGCCTGAAGGCATCCCTCCCCTCAAGCAGGATGTGTTCGAAGAAGAGAGTCTACGCACTCAAGTACTTACATTTTTCAATGCCATGAATGACGGGTGGGAGTCCGACTATGGCAATCAATGCACTTATCACCTCAAGAGCAGTTCTCCCAATGGCAGCTCTACAAACCTCGTCCGCCCCAACCCATCATCATCTCTGACCCCGCATCAAAATAACCTTTCTGCCAAAGAAATCAAGCGCTTATCTTTGCAAAGCGTCCAGTCGCGAAGTTTCCAAAAGGGTGACAGTCCTATTGCCACTCCTACACAAGCCAAGGGATACAAGGTCTTCTACCCTGGTACTTATGACTATACTTTTGAACTACCCATCGACCACCACCAGCTAGAAACAACCAAGCTGCAGTATGGATCTGTTAAGTGGGAGTTGCATGCGACCGTTGACCGAGCTGGAGCTTTCAAGCCTAACCTTCACGGCACCAAGGAAGTGTCTATTGTTCGCGTGCCTGATCAGCTCTCCCTTGAGATGACAGAACCTATTTCTATTAGCCGCCAGTGGGAAGACCAGCTGCACTATGACATAGTTATCTCGGGCAAGAGCTTCCCTATCGGTAGCAAAATCCCCATTGCTTTTAAACTTACACCACTTGCCAAGGTTCAGGTGCATAAGCTCAAGGTTTATGTAACGGAATCGATTGAGTACTGGACCAACGATAAGCGTGTAACACGTAAAGATCCAGGCCGCAAGATCTTGCTACTCGAAAAGTCTGCCGGAAAGCCTCTCGATTCGTCCTACGCCTCATCCGAAATTCGAACTCTTCGCGGCGGCGAACTTGACCCTGAGCAGCGACGGGAGGCTCGTGAAGCAGCGGCTCGAAGACGCGCACAAGATGCTGCCCGAAGACAGACCACGGCCGAACCCCTTCCTGAGCCTTCGGCTAACCTCCTGGGCGACCTGGATCTGGGACTCGAGACCATCTGGGGTTCAACAGAAATCGAAGCCAATGTGCAGATTCCTACATGTGAGATGATGGCCAAGAACAAGGAGCTACGACTCAACCCTGACTGCAGCTGGAAGAATGTCAATGTCTACCATTGGATCAAGGTATGTTATTTGATAATGGATCCTAAGCCAGCAACTAACCGTTTCAAAGGTTGTTATGCGAATCAGCCGTATTGATCCTGAGGATCCTAGTGGCACAAAGCGCCGACACTTCGAGATCAGCATTGATTCGCCATTCACTGTTCTCAACTGCCGTGCCACTCACGCCAACACTAATCTTCCTGCTTATTCAGGCGCCAACTGCAACGGCACCACTTATCAGTCTACTTGTGGATGCCCCGATGCCTTCACCGTTCCCACCGATGCATCACCTAGTTCTTCAGAAGGCTCACTACCCGGTGTTAACCCTAACGCTGAGAACCTTCCGGCGCCACCACAGGCTGCCCATTTGGCCGACGGCGTTAGTGGACAACAAGAGCCACGCCCGATCCATCTGCTCAGAGTTCCAAGCTTCAATCCTCCCGCTTTCGAAGACGATATTGCGCCACCTCCTGCTGCCGAGCTTGTCACAGATGTACCTGAGCCTGTGATGACTCCTCCACCACAGTACGATGTTGTGGTCGGAACTCCCAGTGTCGACGGTTTGGCGGATTACTTTGCACGGTTGGCCGATGCAGGATTTGAGGGACATGAGGATTCAGAGTCGGATCCTGATGATTCTCCACCCAGAATCCTGGACCGAACTGGGCGTGTCAATGTCGCCAACCCTCGAACCCCTGGAGGTCGAAGGATGCCCAGTCGAAGTCTGGAGATTTCCCGACCCACTATTCAACTCGATATGAATGCTCTCCGCGCCCGAGCTGGACGGGCAGTGTGAAGAGCACTGGCCGTCTGTGTTTGGATATGATAGGAGAGAGATACTCTACAAAGACATACTCAGCTTGAGCGTGTCAACAGTACATATTGGCGTCTACGCTATTTACGATATTTATGTGTTTTTATTTGTTTGTGTTTTGTCTAAAGGTTGTAACAATCAAGCATATGGGTTGCATTTGGCATGGCTGGAATGGATAAGGACTCGATGGCGTTACATCTTGCTACTCGCTTCAAGGGCCAGGCGTTTACAATGAGGAAAAGGATGTCATGCAAGCCAGCTGCTCAGGATTCATATAAGCGAAGGAAGGGAGGATATACCTTGGATTTTGGGGTAGGACATATGCGCTGGATGAACGCATACCCACATATCGATACCACATCGTTTCCTTGACACATATCAATATATGTAGCCCGATATGGGTTTTTGTGCTACCATTTGGTCCGTTCCATGTTAGATAAGCGAGTTGTATATGCACCTTGTTTAGATATAAATAGACAGTTATTAAAGGATGTTATGAAGATCGTTTAGGGGTCGAGCCGTGATGTTCAAGGTCCATTCCGCTTATTGGTTATTTCACAGAAAGCCCCGGTTGGTAAGCGCTAAATCTAGGCATGCCGCCCAAGCGGTAAGACGACTCATCGTCAACTAACATCTCTTGGCTATCAACCTCATAAGTACTTAATCACCAACAACTTTTTGAGAACAAGTCTCCAGTATTGTTGTCCTATCTCAAGTAAGCGAGGCCCTTTCCGGCAACTCCGGCGAGATGCGGCTTGACTAATCAGTTCGCTCTCATAGAACAGGACGCAATGGCTGTAAGAGGTGAAGACAAGACTGGGAAAGAGGTGCCAGTGAGACAGCGCAAGGCTCACAAGAAGTCTCGTCTCGGATGCAAGAACTGCAAACTAAGGAGTGTCAAGGTGAGCTGATCCCTGTAACTCTGTCCATTAACCTCGTATCTCAGTCATACGCTTCACCTCACCTCAGCATTAACATCTTATCAGTGCGATGAATCAAAGCCATCATGTAAACGTTGTACTTCATCAGGCTTCGTCTGCTCATTCACTGAGATAACCCCCTCATTCTTTCAACTCGCCCACCGGAGCGCAGGGCCAGTCTTCTCAGTCGTCGATAAGTCTCTCGGTCCTATCAACCCTGGCTTCAGAGTCCCCGTCATCCAGCCTATAAAGGGTGGTGTCGGTGAGGTTATACTAGACGATGCTGCCCTTGCGGCCATTGAGAGGTTTCGACTAAGGACAGTGTTCTCTGTTGGTACACAGAGGACGAGAAGCGTTTACAGTGAAGGCGCGTTTCTGCTAGGATTGAAGGTGAGTACTCACGAATCTCTTTTTCGTATATGACACTGAAATATATAGCATCCTTTTCTCATGCATGTCTTTGTTGCTCTGGCTCTTCTTCATGATCAGCACCTAAACCCTTGCCAAACATCTTCTCACCGCACAGCACTCGCCTTCCACTGGTACCAAGCGACAGCCCTCTTCCACCGCCGTCTCATGGCAGCAGGATCGGCCCCTGATGTGTCAAAACTCTCTGGCTCTGAACGCGACTCCCTCTGGGCATCAGGAGCTCTTCTCGGCGCAGCTTCGATGGCTCTTTTGGATGCTGAAGACGTGTATGGAGTATGGCCGCTCAAGAAATCCGACTCTCTGGATCTTGACTGGTTGAGAATGAGCGACGGGAAGAAAGCTGTATGGAAAATCGCTGACCCAACGAGGAAGGATAGTATTTTTCATCAGTTGCTCAAAGAATGGGACGGCATCCCTGATGGCTCTAGGCCCATTCTGCCCGGTGCCCTTCCGACTATGTTCTACGAGGCCTTTGACATTGGGCCGTCTTCTACAGCTCAGAACAACCCATATCATGTCGCTGCATCGCTACTCGCACAGTTACTTCCCCGAAGGATCGATGATAATACAGTCATCCAGTTTCTCACTTTCTTGACACAACTAGACCCACGGTATAGGAAGCTACTGGAGGAGAAGGACCCCAAGGCTATGGTGTTGCTGGCATGGTGGTATACCAAAGCAGCAGCGCACAGCTCATGGTGGATGCAGAGGAGATCGGTGGTAGAGGGGCTGGCGGTCTGCATCTATCTGGAGATCAATTGTGAGCATGAAGCAGTTATTCAGGAGCTGGTGAAATTTCCAAGACGTGTATTTGATGCCTGCCGTGGTAATGGAGGTTCAATGCCCGCGCAAGACAGACAGCCTTTGATAGCGGGTGTTGAGGCGTACTAGTACGCAGGATAAGACTATAGACTCTGAGCATCTTAGAGACAACTTCTTATACCTAATATGGCTGCGAATAAGGCTATTGATTGAGTCATTACATCTTTGTTAAGCCTGTGTGTATATTGCCCTCCAAATGCTTTAATTAATTGGGAGTTTTCAGTGTGGACGAGCTTGACATATGTCATGGAGATGTCATAGTCTAAGCTTTGAGCCATAGCGCTTTAGAACCCCGATAGATGAATGCGGCTTGAGACGCCATCCAACCGATTTGGTCTCAAAAGGCCCGTGCATACAGATTGAGCTCTTATCGATAGACAGGCGTAGTGTGGAGTGCTCCTTAAGTGGAAAGAAAACTTCTAAATATTCAATCTGGGTACTAAAATAGACCGACCTAAAGACCTGCACAGATGCATGGAACTTGCTTAATTCTTTTTACTACTTAAGAACGAGATCCTAAGTTTTCTTGCTACCCCTTGGGTGCCTGCCGGCGTTGAGTAACCCCCCGCGCATCAGGTGCTACCTTTAAACTTATAACTTTGATTGTCTATGACTCTTCTGAATTCAAAACTTCAAAACAGTCAGACCGAGACGTGGCGCAGCTTTTTTGAGAATCACTTTCAATTATTTAAATACTTCCCTGGCCTTCAATCTCCCTGATCACTTAATACTTTACACCATAAATCGCATGACATCACCAGGGGGCGCAAGCATCCTTCGGACTTTTATCCTAAGCGACAAGAATACTTAAGCAACTCAGCATAAGCTTACGGGAGCCTTTGCTGGGTTTATTTTGGCATTTTACAAGTCTTGTCATAATGTCGACGAAGCCATTAGCGCACGAGAAGCGCAAAGGCGAATCGGTTCGTCTATCTTTGGAATACCCCGATGTCTATACTAATACTTGACAAATAGGCGCTCAGCGATTTCGCGGATTATGTAGAGCAACAGCAGAACTTACGGTACCCGACCGCACGAACGACAACGGCGACGGACGCAGCCGAGACAATAGACACAAATATCGAACACCACGAGGAGCTCGATGAGCTATTCGATAACCTCGACCTTGCGGAATCAGCACCGCGAGTGCCCCTCAAGGACCTTTTGCTCGGATCGACTGAGGACACATCGAAGCAGTTGGAGGAAATCCTCTCTGACCGATTAGAGGAGGGATTCGGCGAATGCGTCTTCGAGATTGGATATGAGAATCATGGGGAATCGATGAGCCTGACCCTCGATCAATGGAATCAGGCGTTCAAGACACTTCAGGAAGCAGCAAAAGGAGTGCGCGCCGACTGTGACCTGTTGTTAACCAAGAATGTCGGTGGCGACCTCGAGGCCCAGAGCACTACCGACAAGCCTACCAAAGACAAGAGCTGCAGCGGCAAGGTTCTGATCCGCCAGAATCCTGCCACAATAGAGGATGTGATTGAAACCCGGATAGCGGTGGTAGGGAATGGTGAGTTATTCCAACCTCTACCAGCTTAGTACCACTAGTGACACATTGTAGTCGACGCAGGCAAGAGTTCCATGTTGGGTGTGCTCGTTAAGGGAGATCTTGATGATGGACGAGGTAAAGCTCGCGTCAATCTCTTCCGGCACAAGCACGAAATAGAGTCAGGACGAACCAGTTCGGTTGGCATGGAGATAATGGGCTTCGACACTACGGGCAAGGTCGTCACCTCTGACACCCCTGGGCGTATGTCAAAGTGATTGTTAACTGGCACAAATGGCTATACTGACATTCTACAGGCAAATTGTCTTGGGAAGAAATTGGCAAGAGGAGTGCAAAAGTTATCACCTTCACTGACTTGGCCGGCCACGAGAAGTATCTTCGAACAACAGTATTCGGATTGCTCTCGAGCAGTCCAAACTATTGTCTTCTGATGGTGGCGGCGAACAACGGCCTTATTGGCATGAGCAAAGAGCATCTGGGTATTGCTCTGGCTCTCAACGTTCCCGTCATGGTTGTCGTTACCAAGATCGACATCTGCCCTCCCAACATTCTGGAGCAGACAGTGACCCAGATCACCAAGATAATGAAGAGTCCTGGAGCTCGAAAGATACCAACTTTCATCAAGACTCGCGAGGAATGCATAAACACAGCGACTCAGTTTGTCAGTCAACGGATATGCCCTGTCTTCCTCGTCTCCAATGTTACAGGGGAGAATCTTGATCTGGTCAGGACGTTCTTGAACATTCTTCCCCATCACGGACGCTATAACTCGGATGCTCCATTCGAGTTCCACGTCAATGACACCTTCTCAGTTCCTTTCACAGGTACTGTCGTGTCGGGCATCATCAAGTCTGGTGTCATTCATGAGGGCGACAATGTTCTCATCGGGCCTGATTCTTTGGGCCAATTCATACCAACCTCTGTCAAGTCAATTGAACGTAAGAGGATACGAGTCCCCGCTGCATCGGCTGGACAGTCTGCTTCTTTCGCTTTGAAGAAGGTCAAGCGCAAGGACGTGCGAAAGGGTATGGTACTTCTGCCCCGGGTCGAAGGCCAGGTGATGCCAAAGGTGCACCGTGAGTTTGTTGCAGAGGGTAAGTATTCAGGGCAATTCCGCTATGAGCCACACTAACATTGTCAGTTCTTATTCTCTCACATGCCACTACTATCAAGACCAAGTACCAGGCCATGCTTCACGTTGGCCCTGTCTCCCAAACCTGTGCCATCATCGACATTGACCGAGCGCTCATTCGCACAGGAGACCGCGCAACTGTCGCCTTCCGCTTCGTTCAACGCCCTGAGTATCTTGCACCAGGCGACAGGCTCCTGTTCCGCGAAGGCCGTACAAAGGGTCTTGGTATTGTCAAGTCTGTTGGATACGACCCAAATCATCCATTGATGCCCAACAAGGACGGAGAGAAGGATAAGCAGCCCGTTAACTCCGAGGTTAAAGTAGGTGCTTGAAGTGCTTTGAAGCGCTTGTGGGAAACCTCCATAAGGCATGATGCCTACGGCTGTCACGATACCATGTAAGGACAAGGAAGGGTATGGCGTTTTGTTGTTTTCTAAGACTATTGAATAGTCTAGTTGGTCGCGATATGCTGTTAGGTCTGTCTCTCGTTACTGTAGCGTTTATTCCAATGTATGTATTGCTAGAATGGCATTTTGACTTTTAAAATGCCATGAGAACCACAGTTCCACCAAGGGGTATCCTGTACTAGACAATAAATTGTGATATGCCGGTGTCGGAAGGCTGTATTGGATGCGAACTAGACGTGGGCTTTTGCATCAATCTTTTTTTGTGATATCAATGCTCTATCTATCTAAACTTTGAGCTAAATCTGCCAGGTTGAGCTTTCCGGCAATAGGAGCCACTTGTTCAACTTCGCCTTGGCTTTTGCTGGAACACAATGTGGCTCAAGGGTTGTAATGCTGTAAGATATTGAACCCTAAATACTGGTATCAAGACGGCCTCGGGCTGCTGCTTTCGGGATGCTTTGAGCAGCTTCGTGCCTCAGGGTGTCGTGTGACGCAACGGGAAGAGTTGCTTCTGAGACAGTGTTTGCACATCTGAGTGAGTGCAGGGTGTTGTGTTTCTTTGTGGCCCTTCTAGAACGGAACCCCAGGTGAGATAAGGACAACACTATCGCCTGACTTGACGTTAATATGTAGAAATGACTGAACCTCAGATCGACTCACCTCTCACAAACAACATCTCAGATTTCCGGCTGATAGTCTGAATTTCGGTTAGAATCGACTCAGATCAGTCTCAAAACCCCGCATACCTTGAGGTCTTCATCGTCATCGTCCTCATCTACAGTGTAGATGGTCTCCTCGACTTCTCCCAACACCAGATTACAGTGACTGTCGTAAGCCTATCTATGGTCAGCATCTCCTTGATCAAAGTAGTCACAGGCCTAACTGACGTGTAGCTTTCCCTTGAGCTCACGGTCTCCTCGAAGCTTGACAAAGACAACCTCGTTGAGAAGGAGTCGGACAAGGTCGAGAGGCTCCGAAACGTGATGAGGCTCTTCGCCTGTGTCAGCCATGGTTATTTGCAACAGTAATTGGCTGGGTTAGGTTCGTCTCGGTGAGTAGAGTGGTGAGCTGGGCAGGGCTGGATATGCACCAAGGACGACTCAGTGAGAAAACGGAATTGGCAGGGTTGGGAAATCCTCGGAGAAATAGCTACGTTATGCAGTAAGCCACAACGGCAGCGAATTCATCTAGGCCGTACTTTACCCCATGTTTTGATGCACCTAAGCAGTGCGGCTCATGTGTGGTCCTTCCCGATTTGGGTTACACGGCAGCCAAAGACTCCTCGCGTTGAAAGAGGAGGTGTTCAGTTACATCCGAGGCCTTCACCTTCATCATCTTGCCCGTCTTTTATTTTTCTCCTGTTTTTGTTTTTCCTGTTTTTCGCGACAACTTCAGTGCCATGCTTTGGCGACAGTCCCTCCTAAGACGGACCCGTCTCGATCATCCATCGACATCTCCACTCGCTTTCGCGCTACGGATCTATGGTTCCTCGCTAATACACCAACGACCCGCTGAGGTGGGTCAGAGACGATGGTTAGCATCAATATCTCCCTGGGTTTCAACCTCGACTTCGACTTTTGCGCATCATCGAGGCAATTCACCACCAGACGAAAACTCTACCCACCGTCCCACGCCTTTGGATGCACTGCTCAAAGCTATACGATGTCAAGAGACCGGTCGCATCCTCCCAACGTTCCACGCCTGGGTCCAATCGTTGGTCAACGATGATGCTGAGGTCGCCAACGCAGCTCCTCAAGAGCTAGCGGGGCTTCCTGTTGCAACATTCTCTGAGATTCTTCGAGCACTTGACCCCGTTACAAACAAACATCTCGATGTTGCACACGATATCGCCGTCTCTCCTGGCGAAATGCAGTTCACAAACGCACACTTCCTTGTAGACAAATTCGGCGTACGGTACCAGCATCGCTTTGTCCTTGACGCCTTGAAGATTGTTCTTAAAGCTCGTCGTGATGGAGGCCGTAACCTCGTCCTCTCTGACTTCGAGGTCCTTATCCGTTGCGCCGGCGCTGCTGGAGACTTGACAGATGTTGCCTACTTTTTCAGTACAATGCAACGCAATGGCTTGGGATCAAAGCGCAGCACGAGAACTTGGAACGAGTTCTTCAAGGCTCGCTACATGACCGATCCTGTTTACTACCAGTATCACCGACAGAGGGTCCTTTATAAGCCTCGTGAGGGGTACAAAATATTTTTCAGGATGCCTCTCAACAATCTTAAGCGACTGGAAAGTCTCCGACACAGCCGGAACGCCCTTGGGATGACCCCTTTTAATCGTCAACGACATCGCCTATGGGCAGATAACATGCTATGGAAACGCAAAAAGACAGGTTACCAAAGTTACTTCGCACATTGGCGCCGCAGCAAGAATTCTGGTGTTCTACTTAATGAGGAACTGCTTTGTACCACTCTGATTGCATTTGCTCGCAGTGGCTCGTTCCAACACATGCGGGGCATTGTCCTCAAACGAGGTTTCGGTATCGGACTGGTAGAAGACAGAAAGACCGGCACCTTTACCATCAATGGTTCCAAGGCGTTTCGTCCAGGCAACCCACGAGCTCCCACTGAGCGTCTGCTGAATGCTATCGTCGAAGCATTTGGGTCCATGATGCGTATTCGGCTGGCATGCCAGCTCCTCATCCACGTCTCTAACGCCTACCAAATACCCATTCCACGCGAAACATGGTGTAATCTCCTCAACTGGGCCTATGTTTGTGGTGTTAAATCAAATCAGCGTCAGCGTCGGTTCATGTATTTCTTTCCTCCCTCTTCAAACGTGACTCCATCAATGGTTACCGAGATTTGGGACACAATGACTTCAGAACCTTACAACGTCGAGCCTTCGTTCGAAAATTACATCGTGTACATCAACTCGCTTATATTTAAGCAGGCATTCAGTTCGGCATTGAATATGATACGCGACCATGCTGTTCCTCATTACCGTCAGCTTGAGAAAAAGCAACTACAGAGCGTGTTTGACGACGTTCTCCAGGAAGCCCGGGAGCCAAGCCACAGCCGCCGAACAATTGAAACACAAAAGGAGCACGCTTGGTACCAGATCGCAAAATGCCTGGAAAATCTCCTCAGTGCCGCTTCCAAGAACAGTCGCCGGCGAAAGGGCAACTTTGCAACCACTGCCATACCACATATCATCACAGAATTCAGCGAATTTCTACACGACCAGATACGCTATCGTACCTCCCAAGGCTACGTGTGCCTGGAACGCTCAGTCGAGTTGCCACGCTTTAAATGGGTTACATCTTTACGAACAACACTGCCTCAGTTAAAGGGCGGTGTGGAAACGCAGATGATGGTGAGCAAGGGCGCGGTTGAAGAGGCAGAAACCTACGAAGAGCGCAAAGAGAACTGGCCCAGAGACTCTGAAATGAAGATCCTCGAATGGAGGCGTAGACCGCGGCCGAGACCCCGTGCGAAGGGGCCTGCGCCCGAGAGCACAGCCGTGGACAAGTTGGAGTGGTGGAAGAATTTAGAAGATGAGTTAATGGTGTAGATATAAGGAAATGGTTATTATAGATCTAGACTATAGTCATCTAGATGCCATGCATCATAGACTTAGCGTAGCGAGTCAAGAAGCATTTGTCTTCACTTAATAGGTGGTTCATTCGTCAATCGTGGTAGTCAACTTGACATAAGCAAGGATGGCAAATGATAACAAAATCTGATTCATAACTGCTATGTTCTGGTGTCATCTTATCGTGGGTATCTAATCCTGCCATAGTCTCCTGATAGTCTCTGTCGGAGACATACATGCCATCCGTGGTATAACTACATACATAAGTTCCAAAGGTATACAAAAATGACAAACTCTTTTCCTTTGTTTTCTCTGTCCCATCTTGTTCTGTGATCCAGTCCATCTTACAGTTGGCTTTGTTACATATCCAAAAACGCAGTACGGAAACCAAAGTCATAGTAAGGAAATGACGAAGGGAAGTGAAAAGGTAATTTGATACGGAACCAACCCGTTAAAATCAAGATGCTGCTTCAGCCAGGACGCTCAAAAGGCTCACTGCTGCGCCGCCAATGCCAACAGCGCCAAGAGCTTCACCCCATTTCTTTTTTCCTTGAGGGCGATCTTCCCTCCTGGTGCTTCTCCTATCACGGTCTCTGTCGCGATCCCGCTCACGGTCGCGGCCACGATCACGATCACGATCTCTCTCGCGATGGTACCGCTTTCCGCTGTCGTAGTAATAGTCGCCATGTCTATCGCTTCGTGAGTGGAGATCTGCACTATCAGAGTATCTTCGCGAACGTCGCGATGATCTGGTAGGGCTCTGTCGCCGGCGCTCACGATGATGATCATGATCACGATCACGATCACGATCACGATGGCGATCATCCCTGTATGAGCGGGGACTTCGGGCGTCAACCTCGTACGGCTCTGGGTCGAAGCGCACGTGGTTCTCGTTTTTGTTCTTGAGAATTGGCTTTGGCATTGTGGTGCTCGAAGGAGATGTCAGGTTCTTTGTGGGAGGATTGACGATATACGGATAACTTTTGGTTCCTTTCTCAGACGACTTATCTTCTTCGTCGTCTGAGATATCGGTTTCGTCAAAAACTCCGCTATCATCATCGTCGTCTTCCTGGCTGCTCTTCGAATCTCGCCGCTCAGGGTGGTGGTCGTGCTTGCGAGGCGGAGGACCGCGTCGTGAACGAGCAGCTCGACAGGCAGCACTTTCACGGGCGAACTCAGACACTTGTTCTCGACTCAAACGGCCCAAGATTGCAACGTAGTCTGGACGAGCTTCATAGCGCACACCAGCTCGTTCAAGGACCTCGGGGCTAACTAGCTCCCGTCTAATTCTGGTCCACTGGGCATCAGGATGAATCTCATTACCCCATCGATCAGGAGCAAGTCGAGGAGCGCTGCTTCGGGGACTGCTCCCGTAAGAGGGGGGGCCGCTATTGATATAATGAGGCATAGGGGGCATGGAGCGTGGAGATGACTCAATGTGGCGTGTGATTGGGGAACTCGATAACTCTGGGACATCTGGCAAACTGTTTGGTGACATCTGTCTATGTCCGGGAGATAAGCTGTACTGGTCGTTGCCCTGGACATTCAGATTTGCCATTCGCGTGTTGAGGTTATCCATGGCGAGGAGATCCTGGGTCGACACCATTGCCATGGAGTAGTCAGATTCATTGTCGACATCTCTTGGGGACGACGAAATAGGCTCTCGCGCGGTGTCGCTGTTTGGTCTTCCTCGCCCACCAGTGATGATCACGGGTGGATATTTTCTGTAAGGACTACTGTCGAGCTCTTGGGGCGAGGTGGGCTGTGATCTTGCTTCATGCTCCAAGAGACCTCTCACGGTGGGATAGTTACCCCCGTACTGGTTCTGAACGGACTCGAGCTCGCGAACGTATGCTCGTAAAACATCCTGGCGCTGTGTTAGTCGTAACGATCTACAAGGGAGATTTGATCAACACGTACTTTGTGTTTGCGTAGCACTTGGGGGGAGAACCCTTGAGATTCGAGTTCGATCTTGAACTCGCGCCAGAGACCATCCTCATCTTCAGTAAAGCTGCCCTCGTTGCGATTTCGGAATAGTTTAGTGGCGATTTCGTCAACCACATCCTTGATTCTCTCAAGTCCCTCTTGGCCTTCGACAACTCTGGTGGGTCTGTTCTCGGCATGCAGCTGAACGGCGTCAAGGAACATCTCTACGCTGGTCTTGTCCCCAACCAGTTTATGCTTTATGATCGAGAGTTCTTGGTCGCGCTGGCGCTCATCTTCTGGCATGACAGCGCGGCCATCGCCATACTTATCTAGATGACGCTCAAGTTGGCCGAGGGTGAATTCACAGTCATCGACGAGAGGCTCGAGTTGGCGACTATAGACGGACGAGGACGAGGTTTGGACATTGCTGAGAACTGAATCTTGGTCGGCTGCTTCGATGCGCAGATGTCGTAGGGCTATGTGTAGATTTCGAACCGCCGCCGCGACTTCAGTAAATGGAAGACCTGATTGCTTGGCGCGAAGATAGAGGGTTCGAGCGAAGGCATCGAGAGCATCGATGCGTTGGACGGTTGAGCCGCCGCTCATGGCTTGTTGTTTGAGCTCAGACGAGCTTCGATAATGTTGTTAAGCTAAATGTGTAATATAGTATAATATAATATAATATAATTTTAAGTCGGCGTTGCAGAGGTTAGAAGAGTGGGCGCTCCCAAGTATTTGTTAGTATCGTAGAGAGAGCTGTGTTGCTAAAGTGCAAGAGTCCAAGTGAATAGAGGTAGGTAAATATTTTTCACGGATAAATAAGAAGAGAGCGGCAAGGAAAGTAGAAGGGTTGGGACGGGAAGAAAGGGAAGATTGGATGCTACAGTAGAAGAAGATGGAGGGGATGGTTTATCAGGTTATGGATCCATGAGATGGAAGCCCAGTCCAGTCCAGATGAAGGTTGGGGG
>JABSTL010001505.1:0-16079 GCA_013759095.1 Fusarium sp. NRRL 29148 | reverse complement strand
TATAATTACTAACTAATTAGTTACAGCCTATAATAATACTGCATGTAATACAATCTACTCACTAAGCTGACAATATCCAGGTTAGCAACTTCATCATATTACATCTTGGCTTTCAGATGTCAGACCACTATCTCTCTCGACCCGATTCACTCACGCAATCCATTGATATGACAAAAACCTGCATGAACCTTGCCCATCCTTCGGATCATATCAGCACTCCATTGATCCTATTCCACCAGTAATCGTATCATTATACCGAAACCTCTCTATACTTCACTCCAAAGTATCTCCCCAAGACACCACTCCTGGAACTTCACCACAATCCTTTTGCAACATTGATCACCAATAACCGACAGGTCAGTACGAGTGACCAAATCTTCTCCGCTTTCTTTGATAAGCTTACCGCT
The DNA here is from genome assembly GCA_013759095.1 of Fusarium sp. NRRL 29148. NCBI lineage: Eukaryota > Fungi > Ascomycota > Sordariomycetes > Hypocreales > Nectriaceae > Fusarium > Fusarium sp. NRRL 29148. The sequence continues at coordinate 15,672 of JABSTL010001505.1, read as the reverse complement.
GCAGAGTTACGTTAGACCTTGATATCTTGCACACTGGGGGCTGAATCCCAAGAGTTTCGAGCCGGTAGCCGAGCGTGGCAAGAGGATCATCGGGACCGGGAGAGGAACTGTTCACCCGGTAAGTCAGAGCGGCTGTGAAGACGGAGTGGAGAGGCTGTTCAGAATCCTTGATGCTCAAGCCGCTGGAAGCCCATTCCCATCTAGGACGTAGTCGTGATAGAGCATCGAGTAGATTTCCCATGTGTTTGCAAAACAAGTCAAGTCCTAGGGTTCTGTCTTCCCACCCACTATCTTATAAAGTCAACGCCACTGTTAGCTGTACCAAACAGAACTTGGTGAACCCCATTACCTTTTTGCCTTTGAGAATTATCCTTTGAAACACTTCTACTATCTTTTACAATGACAAAATTCTCAAAGACTAATGAACCCATTGCGGTAGTCGGCACTGCGTGTCGATTCCCCGGTGGTTGTAACACACCTTCTAAGCTTTGGGATCTGGTGTGCTCATCCCGAGATGTCCTGCAGAAGGTGCCGCCGGCTCGGTTTAATGTTGATTCGTTCTACCACTCTGATCCGACGCATCATGGTACTACCAATGTCACGCAGAGTTACTTTCTAGATGAGGATGTTACAAAGTTTGACAACGGCTTCTTTGGCATTCAGCCTATGGAGGCTGAGGCTATGGATCCTCAGCAGAGATTGCTGCTGGAGACTGTTTATGACTCTGTTGTTGATGCAGGCTTGTGAGTTACATTGTATTTCTCTGGGGAGATGATTACTGACAGTATGTAGAGCTATGGAAGACTTGAAGGGCTCAGATGTGAGTATTGACGGCGACACTCCAGATCATATCTCTTGTTGCAGAACTGACCGATCTTGACATGCAGACATCAGTATTTGTGGGACAGATGTGTGACGACTGGTGCGTCCTCAGATCATATGTCTGCATGTTCATGTTACTGACAATACATGCAGGGCCCAAATGCTTGCCAAAGACTGGGACGACATTCCCACCTACATGGGCACAGGCGTTTCTCGCGCTGTCATGTCCAATCGTGTATCATACTTTGGTAAGTAACACATTTCCTCCGACATCTCAAGTGCTAACGTTGCAACAGTGAGTGGAACGCTACAGCGCTGATACAGAACTAACATGAATGACCCAGTTTGACTGGCACGGTCCCTCCATGAGCATCGACACAGGTAAGTCTTCTCCATCTCCGAACTGCAATCGCCACAAACTAACAAAATGATCTACAGCATGCAGCTCAAGTCTGGTTGCAGTGCACGAAGCAGTCAGGACTCTGCGTAGCGGCGAGTCCAACATTGCAGTCGCTGCAGGTGCAAATCTCATCTTGCTTCCTGGCATGTACATCTGCGAGAGCAAGCTGCGCATGATTTCGCCCACAGGCCGGAGTCGTATGTGGGATGCTAACGCCGATGGGTATGCTAGAGGTGAGGGATTTGCCTCGGTTATCTTGAAGACGCTGAGTCAGGCGCTTGCGGATGGAGATCCGATTGAGTGCATCATTCGAGAGACTGGTGTGAACCAGGTAAGTGACCGATATGAAGTACAGAAGAGGGAGACTGATGATAGTAGGACGGCAAAACCCCAGGCTTGACTGTGCCTAGCAACATCGCTCAAACAGCCCTCATTCGCGACGTCTACCAACGCGCTGGCTTGGATATCACTAAACCCTCAGACCGTCCTCAGCTCTTCCACGCCCATGGAACAGGCACCAAAGCCGGAGATCCCAAGGAAGCTGAGGCCATCTCCAGAGCATTCTTCGGCGATGACCAACCTCGCGATGAGAAGCTCAACGTCATTTCCATCAAGACCCAGATTGGTCACACAGAGGGTACAGCTGGTCTCGCAAGTCTCCTTGGCACCATGATGGCGATGAAGAACGCTACTGTACCGCCGAACATGCACTTTGAGACGCTTAACCCTGATATTGAGCCTTTTTACAGCAACCTAGAAGTTCCGGCTTCTGCAAAGGCCTGGCCTGATGTACATGGGAGGGTCAAGCGTGCTAGTATCAACAGCTTTGGTAAGAAACCCAGTACAGTCCTCCAGATTTGACGCTTGCTGATTAACTCTGCGCAGGATTTGGTGGCACGAATGCTCATGCAATTCTGGAGAGCTACGAGCCTGCTCTTCACAACCAGGTTGTAACGACCACTGAAGCAGCGTCTCCTCGTCTATACACACCACTTTTATTCTCTGCCAACAGTGAGAAGGCTCTCAAAGAAGTTCTATCCTCATACCTCAGCTTCTTGGAAGAGCGATATGAGACAAACATGTCTGATCTGGCTTGGACTTTACACAACCGACGCTCAACACTACCTTACAGGAGTAGCGTCGTTGTCCCCGCTGGTTCGGGAAATCCTCAAGAGGCCGCCAGGAGTGCTATTCTCTCTGAGATTGAGCGCCTGACTGACTCATCACACAAGCTCCACCGATCCTCGAGTGTTGCTGCACCTAAGATCCTTGGTGTCTTCAGTGGCCAGGGCGCTCAATGGCCTCGAATGGGTGCCGTCCTTCTTGAGTCATCTGCTTGGGCTCGTGGCAAGGTCGCTGAGCTTGATGGCTATCTTGCTGAGCTTCCCGCTTCAGACGCACCGGACTTCACGCTCGAGTCTGAGCTGCTTGCCTTCAAGGAGACTAGTCGCGTCGCCGAGGCAGCCATTTCGCAGCCTCTCTGCACTGCTGTTCAGGTCCTTCTTGTCGATCTCATTCGAGAATTGGCAGGTATCCAGCTCAGCGCTGTGGTGGGTCACTCGTCCGGCGAGATTGCAGCAGCCTACGCCGCTGGTTTCATGACACGTCGCGCCGCCATCGTGACAGCTTACTACCGCGGTCGCTACGCCAAACTCGCTGCGTCGCCGTCCTCCAGCAATATTAAGGGCGCTATGGCAGCGGTCGGAACAGACGAAGCCGACGCACTTGAGTTCTGTGCGCTTGAGGACAACGCTGGTCGCATCACTGTCGCAGCTGTCAATGCACCCTCGAGCGTCACTCTCTCTGGTGATGAGGATGCAATTGAAGAGGCCATCGCTGTCTTCCAAGACGAAGGCAAGTTTGCGAGACGCCTCAAGGTTGATACAGCGTATCACTCCAGTCACATGCAGGCTGCAGCAGGACCGTATCTCGACGCTTTGCAGAGAAGCGGTGTTCGCTTCGACGAAGAAGACGCTCCTGAGCAGCGCCCTCTTTGGTTCTCGAGTACCAAGGTTGATGCCGCTCCCATGAAACGGGAGAAATTGAGTCCTCAATACTGGATTGACAATATGGTCAAGCCAGTCATGTTCGCGCCAGCACTTGATTGCGCGCTGGCCCATTCGGGACCTTTTGACATGGCGTTAGAATTGGGACCTCATCCTGCACTTAAAGGTCCTGCACTAGAGAGCCTTGGAAGTGGTACGCCATACCAAGGTGTGCTTAGTCGTGGCAAAGACGATGTTGAGAGTGTTGCCGATTGCTTTGGCGCTGTCTGGCGTAATCTCGGTCGCGGCCATGTCAACTTTGCTTCGATTGACGCTACACTCTCTGGTCGCTCGTCAACGCCTACTGTGGTCAGAGACCTTCCACCATATCCTTTCTCAGCAGATTCCCAGGTCTTCTGGTCAGAATCCCGTTTCTGCGCTGCGCTTCGTCAGATGGATGAACCCGTCCACCCTATCCTTGGCCGTCGCATGGTCGAGAACAGCGTTCCCGGTATGACTCAATGGCGCAACATTCTTCGCGCCCGCGAGATTCCCTGGCTCCGTGGCCATCGTCTCCAAGGACAAGTCATCTTCCCTGGCTGTGGGTACGCAGCTATGGCTCTTGAAGCGACGATGATACTGGTGCGAGATCTCAAGGAATCTCCGACCGTGAGATTGTTGAGTCTCTATGATCTTACCATGGATCAGGCGATTGTCTTCAACGATGACAGTTCGAGTGTTGAGACACTTGTTACTATGAAGGCTGTTGAGAGTAGCCGTGGTGAGCTTGTCGTTGACTTTGTTTGCTGCTCTTATCACAGTCACGGACTGGCACCAGCTGTTACATCCACCCACGCTCACGGTCGTGTCGTCGCTCGTCTTGGTGCTCCATCAACAGATGCCATTCCTGGTCAAGCCGCACAGGACCCGGCTCGTCAATTCAACCTCGCTCCAATTGAGATTGATCGCTTCTACACTGAGCTAGCCAAGCACGGTTACCAGTATTCTCCTCCCTTCAAGGGCATTGTCGAGATTGAGCGAAAGTCCGACTTTGCGATCGGAAAGATAGTTGATCAATCCGGCCCTGAGTGGGAAGACAAAGTCGCTCTCGCCCATCCTGGCCTCATGGACTCTGGTGTCCAGACTGTCCTCGCTGCCATGGCTGCGCCTGGCGACGGTCGTCTCTGGTGCTTGCAGATGCTGGTTGGTATTGATGCCATTCACGTCAATCCCCACTTTGCGTCAGCTGCACGAGGCGCGACCATGGCTTGGGAAGCGAGTACCACGCTTGGAGAGGATGCGGAGTCGCTGGGTGAGGCTGTCGGCGACATGAGGATGCTTTCGCCTGATGGCCAGCAAGCATACATCGCGGTGGAGGGTGCCAGGATGAGGCCTTTCACTCCTGCCACAGCTGCCAACGACTCGCCTCTCTTCTCAACTTGGGTCTACGGTCCTTCTGAGCCCGATGGTGTTCTCGCATCGCGCGTCAACCGCCCTCAAGAAGTCGCTGATGCAGAGATTCGCTCAGCTGACAACCTTGACAGACTGTCGTTGTTCTACGTGCGACGTCTCGCTGAGCTTATTCCTGCTGGCTCAAAGGCTCGCGAAGAAGCTCAAGAGCACTTCAAGCGCCTTCTCACTTGGTGCGACCATGTCATCGGTCTCGTCAGTCGCGGAGAACATCACTTCCTGACTCCAGAAATGATGAACGACACCCAAGCTGAGGTCGATCGTCTTCTAGCGGAGTATGCCAACTCGAATGACTTTAGACTCACCCACGCCGCTGCCAAAGCCCTTCTTGAAGTCGTTCCTGCAAACGAAGGCAACGTGCACGAGTATCTTACCAAGGATAACATGCTCAATCGGTACTACGAGGAGACTCTTCGTTACGAGGCGAGTGACCAGAAGATGTATAACATGATGCGCCAACTTGCCCACATCTACCCTCAGATGCGCGTCCTTGAAGTCGGTGCCGGAACTGGCGGAGCGACATCCCACGCTTTGCCCGCTATTGACAGTGCCTTCTCGGTCTACACCTTCACAGACATCTCCACCGCCTTCTTTGACAAAGCAGAGGAGAAGTTCAAGGACTATTCTGGTCGTATCAACTTCAAGGCTCTTGATATGAACAACAGTATCGAGGAGCAAGGTTTTACCGAGTCATCTTACCACGTCGTGATGGCTGGCATGGCTCTTCACGCGACTGGCGATGTCGAAGGAGCTCTCCGCAACATCCGCCGTCTTCTCAAGCCCGGTGGTCGTCTCATCGGCTTCGAGAACATCAACAACGATGCCGTGCGACTGGGAATTGGCATGGGTGGTTTCGCTGCCTGGTGGTCTGGCGCCGAGTATGGTCGCCCTTGGGGCCCCATGCTGACACTTGAGCAGTGGGACGATGCTCTGAAGAGGACGGGCTTCACTGGTGTTGATACGCATACCGTTGGCCACAATCAGACGCAGCCTATGTGTCTCTGGGTATCAATGGCGAGAGATGAGAAGGTTGATCTTTTGAAGGGGCCACTCGCTGCTGTGCCTGAGAAGCAGCAGAGTTTGGTGGTTGTCGGCGGAAAGTCTCTCGGTACGATGGACCTTGTTGCGAAGACCAAATCTCTCGTCGCGCCATTCTACCAAATCACGAGCCACTTTAGATCCGTTGAAGCACTCAACGACATCACCGAAGACCAATTCCCTGAAGGCTCCTCCGTTCTATGCCTAACCGAACTCGACGAACCTGCTCTCCGCACCGTCACAGACCCCAAGCTTGATGGACTCAAGACCCTCTGGGCACGAGGCCGTAACATTCTCTGGGTCACCAAGGGCGCAGCATCAGAGCAGCCCTACAACAATATGGTTGTCGGTCTTGCGCGATCAATTCGCCAAGAGTATCCTAGCATCACTCTCCAGACAGTTGACCTGGATAATGCGACCGTCGGCGACGGAGCTTGGGTGCCTTCTTTCGTCGCCGGTGCTCTGAGACGCATTGAACTTCTTGACAAGTGGAAACGCGAAGAGATTGCCAATGGCGCTAATCTCAATGACAAACTGCAGTGGACTCAAGAGTCTGAAGTGCGAGTCGTTGAGAAGAAGAGTTACGTGCCACGATTGAACGTAAACAAGGAATTGAACCATCGCTTCAATTCTATTCGTCGTATCATCCATGAGGATGTTGATCCTCAATCGCCCAAGACTTCATTCAGTCTCAATGCCAGCGCAAATGCGCCTCTGTCGGCCCCAGTCATCGGGCAGATCTCGCCTCTGCGCGTTCAACCTGAGACTGATGCTGCTGTTCTAAGCTACGAGGTTCGCATTCGTAAGTCACTCCTCCAGGCTTTGAGGATTGGCACCTTGGGTTACTTCCGTCTTTGCGTTGGCGATGCCGGTGGTAAACCGGTTCTCGCCTTGACAACTTCTGCTGAGACCCCGGCGACAACACCCCAGGACCTCACGGTCAGTCTTCCGGCGGGTGCTTCGGAGGAGCTATCTTCAATGGCTCTGTTGTCGACAGCGGCTCATCTCGTCGCTGCGCAGATTTCGGCATTGGTACCTCAGCAGAAGGGCAGCCATATCGTCATTCACGAGGCGGATCCTCTGGTGCGTACTGCAATCATGAACTTGTTCGAGTCGCATCCCGCACCATACTGGCGCGTCAGTTTCACAGGCTGCCTGGTTGAAGGCCAGCAGCCTCAGGATCTCCCTGGCAAGACCACTTGGTTTGCGCAGGAGATGTCATCTCGTGCTATTAGGAAGATTCTCCCCGCGTTGACCAACTCGTCGCTCCTGGTCGACTTTTCAGCTCCCAATAGCCCCTCTTCAATTGTCGCGTCTGCCATGGCCGAGTGCCTTCCATGGTATTCTCGCACTGAGAAGTCGCTGATCCGAAACCGCATCGAGGTTCGCCCAGGCGATCTCGCAGATGCGAAGGCTGCCCTTCAGACTGCTTGGGGTAAGGCAAGCAGCATGGTTATTGAAGCTCGCGATCGTGAGACCATTCCGATCAATCACATCGAGGGTTTCACTGCACCAATTGGCCAGTCGCTGCACCTCGTTGACTGGACCACTCCATCAGTGCCAGTGCGCGTGCATCCCCTCGACCATCACACCAACATCTTCCGATCAGACAAGACCTACCTTCTTGTCGGTCTCTCAGGCGAGATGGGTCAATCGTGCTGTGAATGGATGGCCGCTCATGGAGCGCGATACGTCGTGCTGACCAGTCGCTATCCTAAGGTCGATCAGCGATTCATTAACAACATGGAACAAGCTGGTGTCACTGTCATCCCTCGTAAACTTGACATCACCAGTAAGGAATCCCTTCATTTGTGCTACCAGGCCATCACTCGCACGCTGCCACCGATCGCTGGTGTTGCCAATGGTGCTATGCTTCTGCAGGATGTTCTCTTCAAGGACATGGACGCTGCCAACCTGAACAAGGTCCTTGCGCCCAAGGTCAATGGAAGTATCTACCTCGATGAATTATTTGCCGATACCAAGCTAGACTTCTTCCTCATGTTCAGCTCGGCAGCTAGTATCGTCGGATCTCGAGGTCAAGCCAATTACGCCGCTGCCAACATGTTCATGGCCTCCCTCGTCAACAATCGTCGCAAGCGCGGTCTCGCTGCATCCATCATTAACATCAGCGCTCTCATCGGCCTCGGCTACATTGAGCGGCAGAAGATCTACGACGCGAGCTTCTTCAAGGACATTGGAATCGCCAATACCTCGGCTCAAGGTCTTCACCAACTCATCGCAGAAGCAATTCTCGCTGGACAGCGCTTCGGTCCTGATGAGGATATTGAGGGTGGTGAGATCTCTCAGGGAATAATGCCACAATTCTCCGACGATGAGCATAAGTCATTCTTCATTCATGACTCCAAGTTCAGCAACATGCTCATTGAGCGAGTCGACGGCGATGCAGATGTCGAGGCTTCGGGTAACGCAGCTGCTGTGTCGCTTAGTCGTCAATTGAAGCGAGTCACTAGCAAGGACCAGGCATTAAGGGTCATTACCGATGCCTTTACTCTGAAGCTGAAAAAGATGCTGCGCATTCCTGCAGAGACTGACGTTCCCGAGTCGCTGGCTTTGGTAGACCAAGGTGTCGATTCACTTGTCGCTGTGGACGTGAGATCGTGGTTCTTGAAGGAACTCGACACCGACATGCCTGTTCTCAAGATTCTGGGTGGTAACTCAATTATTGATCTCGCCAGCGACGCGCTAGAGCGGATTCCCAAGGCTCTCCTTGACCTAGACCGCGATGATGACGAGGCAAGCAATGAAACGCAGCCAGTCAGCGACAAGAAGCTCACTGAGCCTCCAGCCTCAAGCTCTAGCTCAGACGTTGTGACTGGCGACTCCGACGCTGTCTCACAAAGCTCAGCGACAGACGTTTCCACGACCGCAAAGAGCACAGCGGGAGCTGACACGGCAAGCATCCCCCCATCTCTAAGCAACATGAAGAATAATAATGGATTGGACGACAGGCATAAACGAGAGTTCGAAGACGAGGCAGCCAAGAAACGCCGTGCAGATGAGGAAGCGATGGCAGCGAAGAGGCGGGAGGAGATTGTGAAGAGTTCGAGTGAGGTTGTTGATGAGATGTCTCTTGTTCAGAGTCGCTTTTGGTTTCTTACTACGGCGTTGGAGGATAAGACTACGTTTAATGTTACGATTTCGGCGCACTTAAAGGGTATGGTTGATGTTGGGAAGTTGGAGAGGGCGTTGGAGGGTGTTGCGAGGAGGCATGAGATTTTACGGACGAGATTCTTTGTAAGTGGCGACTCCAATCATCTGACAATTGCAATTGATGCAGTATGTTTTGAGAATGAGGCTGATCAATATCGCAGTTTGGAGGCAAGTCCCTCGAGACGCCCATGCAAGGCGTTCTCTCAAAGCCAATGGTCCACCTCACATCGCGACACGTCAACAGCAGGGCCGACGCTGACGAAGAGATGGAATGGCTTCACTCTCACCCCTGGAACCTCGGCGATTGGGAAACGATCAAGCTCTCACTTCTTTCCCAATCCGACACTGAGCACTGGCTCGTGTTAGCATTCCATCACATCGCCTTTGACGGGTACAGTCTCGAGATCTTCTGGCGCGACCTGGCAAAGGCCTACAACGCCAACGGATCAATTCCGACATTACCTGATGCGAAGCAGTACCGAGCTTACATTGCCAAGCAACGTCGGCAGACCCTGTCCAAGCCATTTGAGTGGAGGAAGGCGATTGAGTATTATCGCAGGCTCATCATGCCTGAGCCTGAGCCACTTCCTCTACTACCTTTTGCAAAGGTCAGCCACAGGAAGTTACTCGAGAACTACAGTTGCTACAACGCAGAAATCACTCTTGAGCCTTCGGAAGCAGCGCGCATCAGGAGGCTTGCCAAGGCAAATCACTCAACCTCATTCCATGTCTACGTGGCAGCTCTTCAGACTCTGCTCTTTGGTCTGATGCCCGACTCTGTTGATCGCTTGTTCATCGCGATGGACGACACCAACAGACTTGACAAAGACTTCATGGATACGATTGGTCTTTTCGTCAACACTCTCTTCCTGCGCTTTGATCGCGCCGACTACAACAAACTCTCCTTCTCAGAAGCTGTCAAAGGCGCGCGCACAAAGACGTACAAGGCCCTCGAGCACTCCGTCCTTCCACTCGACGTTCTCCTCAAAGAACTCTGTATCACGCGTCACGGCGATGCAGTACCCGTAGCGCAAGTCCTGATTGACTACCGCGTTTCGCACAAGGAGTGGTTCAGACTTGGTGATTGCAGGGCTGAGATGGGCACCGGTCGAGCAGAACGCCAAGGCAGTGATCTTGCATTTTACATCCTTGACGACTCTGATGAGCAGAATGGCGGGAGTGTTCGAGTCGGTGTTGAGGTTCAATCGATGTTGTATGATGGGGAGCAGGCTGAGATGCTTATCAAGGCGTATACAAATCTTTTAAGAAAGGTTACAGCTGACGAGGATGGCTCGAGGATGGCATTGAAGTCGCTCCCACCATGGAATGAAGATGACTTGTCTATTTCCCTGGGTCCGACGATCGATGCTTGGCCCAACGCCAACACACTCTCACATCGCATCGATGCCATGATCCGCGAGAACCAGTCTGCGCCGGCACTTGACGATGAGACGAGTCAATTGACCTACGAGCAAATGGGCCGTCGCATCGATGAGATCGCCGTTTCTTTGACCTCAGCTGGTTTGAGCGAGAATGACTTCATCGGTGTCTTCCAAGAAACCAGCGTCAACTGGATCTGCTCGATGCTTGCGATTCTCAAGCTAGGCATGACCTATGTGCCCTTGTATCCTCCCATCGGAATGCCTCGATTGGCTGCCAATGTGCAGGTCGCTCAACCCCAAGCAGTTCTCGTTGATGACTCTACCGCCGACAAGTTTGATCAATTGGGAACTCAATCCGCCCAGCTGATCCACGTTCCTGTCGCTGGGTCTTCTACAACTGAAGTGCCGATCCGAGCGCAGCCTGGTCAGAAGGCGATGATCCTGTGCACGAGCGGTTCAACTGGCATTCCGAAGGCTGTCGTCCACACGAATCGAAGCCTCAAGGCTCTCGTTGAACCACACGCAATCGTCCAAGAACAGGACAAGCCCAGCTATGCCGCTCGAGTCCTCCAACAGAGCGCTTTCAGCTTTGATCTCTCAATTGACCAAACCATGCTTGCGCTCTGCAACGGCGGTTGTGTCTTCATCGTTCCCAACTCGAAACGCGGCGACCCTCTTGGCACAGTCGATATGATCGCCCGACACAATATTACATATACGATGTGCACGCCGTCTGAGTATAGCATCTGGCATCGCTTCGCTCGAGACCGTCTTCTTGATTGCACAGCTTGGGAGAATGCTTCCTCGTCCGGTGGGCCTCTGTCAACCGCGCTTGTCCGTGCTTTCGCTGGACTTGAACTTCCTCATCTCAGAGTGTTCAATCACTGTGGTCCGACCGAGACAACTGTTACCAACAGGGTTGAACTCGAATTTGCTGACTACGCTGAGGGCGACAAGGCGCAGATGCGATATGTCACTGACGTTGGCTTCCCTTGCGCCAATTACTCTACATATATCGTCGACGAGAACATGAAGCTGGTTCCACGTGGTTATCCTGGCGAGATCGTGGTAGGTGGCGCTGGTGTCGCGGATGGGTATCTTGGGCGTCCAGATCTTACCAAGGAGAAGTTCATTCCAGATCCATGGACTTCGTCGAAGGAGTGGAAGATCATGTATCGCACCGGCGACCGCGGTAAGCTTCGTGCGAACGGTATGGTCGACATTTTGGGTCGCATTGAGGGCGGTACCCAGGTCAAGCTGCGAGGTTATCGCATTGAGCTGGGCGACGTGGAGAGTGCTATCTTGAGCGCAGCTCAGGGCATTCTGTCAGATACCGTTGTGACTTTGCGACACCCTGAAGATCGCCATGAGGATCACGATGATGACGGCTTCCTTGTCGCGCATGTCGTTGTCGCTGACAAGAGTCTTCGTCGTCCTGAAGTAGAGTCCTTCTTGCGCAAGATTGTCTCAAAGCTCCCTCTACCTCACTACATGCTTCCGGCCTTGATGCTACCAATTGATCGCTTCCCGTTGACAGCGCACCAGAAGCCTGACCGCAACGCGATCGCAACCCTTCCTCTCCCCGCCTTCACTCCCGCTACAGTCAATGATGCCGTTGCTGAAGAAGGCAGTCTTGAGTCGGATACACAGAAAAAGATCGCCAAGATGTGGAGGACTCTGGTCCCAGCGAGTGCTTCTGCTACAATCACAGCAGACACCGACTTCTTCCACGTCGGCGGAAGCTCATTGCTTCTGATCAAGCTTCAGGGCATGATCAGGAAGGAGTTCAACGTGTCGCTTAGGCTTTTAAACCTCATGGCTGCTAGTAAGCTTCGTGAGATGGCCGCACTCGTGAACGATGAGGTCAGTGGTGGTGATATCGATTGGGAGAGGGAGACCAGGATTCCTGATGAGTGGTTGAGCATGCCGCAAGTCGCATCGCAGAAGGCGGATGGCTCTCTAAGCGTTCTTGTCACTGGCGCGACTGGGTTCTTAGGGAGAAACTTGATGTCCCATCTTGCCGAGTCTCCTCAAGTGTCTGAAATACACTGCCTCATCCGCGACGCGTCAATCACCGGGATCAGCGACAAAGTAACTCTATGGCGTGGAGATCTCAGTCAACCCAACCTCGGTCTCTCTGACAATGACTTCACGCGTCTTAGCAACAGTGTCGACGCGATCATCCACTGCGGTGCCAATCGTTCTTTCTGGGACGACTACCGTTCCCTTCGCGCCGTCAACGTTACCAGCGTCGCGGAACTCATTCGTCTCGCGCTTCCCCGTCGTCTGCCAGTTCACGTGTTGTCTAGTGGAGCTGTCAAACGGTATGGAGATGGGCATCCACCTGTCGATGGCGGCGATGGATACGTCGCGTCAAAGTGGGCTGCTGAGGGTTTGTTGCGTGACGCTGCGAAGCGAGCTGGGTTGCCTGTGTTTATTCACCGCCCAGCACCGGTATTCGGGGATACAGAGACTGCTGGAGAGAATACCATCACGTCAGATGAGCTTCTTCGTCTCGCGAAAGCCATTTCACTGCGCCCCGATCCAACAGGTCTGAATGGCACGGGTCATTTCGCACCAATTGATCAGATCTCGAGCCGCATTCTCGACGCGCTTCTCCAGTCCTCTGTTCAGTCACAAGAGGACGTTTATGTCATCGAACACGCGGGTACCAAGACACTAAGCATGGGTGAATTTGCGAACCTTTGCGAGCAATTGCCAGAGTTGAAGGAGCTTCCCACTGCAAAGGTGCTCCAATGGTTCGGTCAAGCGAAGAAGCAGGGATTGAAGCAATTTTTGACAGCGCTGGAGGTGGAGTTTAGCGATGACAAGGGTGATACTGCTGTGATGAGCAGATGAAGGATCTTTTGTCGGTATGAGCAATATGGCCGGGGTACAGGGAATAGATAGAGGTGCCTGGAGTTGGTAGATATTTCCTGCATGTACTTTTTCTCTCTTGTTTCTTTTTACTAAATAAAGTACTGGTATTTCTCATCATGTGAGCATTTTTGTCTTTCCGCGTATCCGGTTCAATGCAATGTTACTGTCAACACCAACCCTGTAGACTGTAGTCAACCCCCACCAACTACCCTGCATCTTATTGCCTCTTTCACCGTTGATGCTCCAAAAGTACTCAATTGATCGAGCCATTGGAACAAATACATGCTCATATTCACTCGGTTGCACGACCATACAACTACCGGCAATAAATCGCTTCATCTTGACATGTCTCACCTCACTTAAACTTTCCCCATTATTCGACTCCCCTGATAAACTTCCATCATCTCAACTGTCGGGCCGTTGATGTGGGGTAGACAACTCCAAGCACAACGCCATTCAAGACAAGATCTACACTCAGAAACCTGAGCTTTTTCTTCCATTCGATGACGACATTTATCGGACCGACACTACTTTGCCGAGTCGGTCCTGTTTCCATGTCTTCCACACAAACAGCAGATTAACCTATGGCTCTGACATCACCTCTTCTCCAGATCCGCGTGTTTCTTGCCTGGAGATGAACGCGGGGAAGAAAGACGCTAACCGTTGGATCAGTGCTGATGTCGTTGGGACGGTATCGTCTGATGAGGGTACTTAGGTATATAAGCGTCATATAATCCTCAAAAAATTAAATTGCTCAGCAAGATACAGTCCTGCATCTTGATCATCATGAGGAGTCTTTTGTTCTCGACCGTCGCTGGTCTCGTCCAGCTCAGCACCGCGCAGTCTTCCACTACTGTTTCTGTACCAACTGGAACCCCCATTACCGGCGATTACGATGGCACATACCGTCCCCAGATTCACTTTTCTCCTCCCCAACATTTCATGAACGACCCTAATGGCATGTTTCGCGATGCTGATGGTCTCTGGCATTTATACTATCAGTATAATCCCACTGATGTAGTCGCGGGTAACCAGCATTGGGGCCATGCAACTTCAAAGGACTTGTACCACTGGGTGAATCAGCCCATTGCGCTTTTCCCACCGGAGAAAGAAACTTATGTGTTTTCTGGAAGCGCTGTTGTTGATGTCAATAACACGTCCGGATTCTTCCCTGACCAGGATAATGGTGTCGTCGCGATTTACGTAAGTTGTCAACAGTAGTTGGATGGTAACAACACTAACGATACACAGACATTGTCATCGCCTACCGTTCAAGACCAGGCAATCGCCTATTCGCGGGACGGAGGCTACACATTCACTCCATATGCCAACAACCCCGTCATCAACAGCACATCTACTCAGTTCCGCGATCCTAAAGTCATTCGCTACGATGACTCATGGATCATGGTCGTTGCTTACCCTCAAGACTTCAAGATCGGCATTTTTGAGTCTGACAACCTCAAGGACTGGACGCCTACCAGCAACTTCTCCCACCACGGCCTTCTCGGTCTGCAGTATGAGTGCCCCAACATGATCCCCATGCCTTATGTGGATGAGGATGGCAAGAAGCAGGACGATATGTGGCTTATGGCCATCAGCATCAACCCTGGTGCGCCGTTGGGAGGTTCCATTACTGAGTACTTCCCTGGCACTTTCAATGGCACTCACTTTGAGGCTGTTGACGCTGCTGCAAGAATCGCGGACTTTGGCAAGGACAACTATGCTGGGCAGTGGTTCTATGGTCTTTCAGAGGACGAGTACCCTGTTTCTATTGCCTGGGCTTCCAACTGGCAGTACACCAGTGTCGTTCCGACTGGCGATGAAGGCTGGAGAAGTGCCATGAGTCTTCCTCGCGAGAACTACCTCACCAAGGCTAAGCGGGTTGGCTGGAAGCTTGTTTCCAAGCCGTATGATCTCAGCCCAGTGCTCGGTCGTGAGCTCGCCTCCAACAGCAGCTTTGGCAACGGAACACTCATCGTTGACTACTCCGATGTTGAGTCCAACGCTATTTACTGGGAAGTCAACGTCACCGGCATTCCCGACAGCGGAATTCCTTCAACCTCTTCTATGAACTGGACATTCTCAAGCCCCGTCACTAACGAAGCCATCAAGAGCGGTTACTACCTCGGGGGCGATCCCGTGTTCTTCCTCGATCGCGGTGGTGCCAAGGGCTTTGACAACATCTTCTATACCGACAAGACATCTCTCGGCAGTCTAGCTACTGAGAAAGGCACCTGGAGCCTTACCGGTGTTATTGATAGGTCTATTTACGAGGCTTTCCTCAACGATGGTGTTGATAGTGTTACCAACACTTTCTTCTCCAGAGAGCCATTGACACTCATGATATTCAGCGCGGTTGACTTGCCGGAGGATGTCAAGGTCAGTGTCAAGGTCCATGCTTTAGAGAGCGCGTGGAAAGAGATGGAGAATGATGACGGGTTCGTGGCTGGAAACAAGACGTCGAGTTCATAAGGAAGTATGATTTGTACATAATCTTAGTGTGTATGATAGATGAAAAATAAGG
>JABSTL010001504.1:0-30973 GCA_013759095.1 Fusarium sp. NRRL 29148 | reverse complement strand
CGCCCCCCGTACATGGCCCTCTCAGTGGTGTTCGAGTTGGTCTTCTCACACTGCGATGAGAGCTTCTGCTTGCAGAAGAAACAATCGCCACACGCGATCTGGAACGATGCGACGTACCGCTTCCCAACGTCTATGCCCTTGACCGCTGACCCGACCTGGTCGACCACGCCGCAGAACTCATGCCCGAGGATGTCGCCCTCGCTGAGCTGCACGACTGTGCCGTGGAGGAGATGTAGATCTGAGCCGCAGACGGTGCTGCCTGTTACTTTGAGGATCACGTCGCGGTCTTCAAGAATCTTGGGCTTGGGGGCGTCGACTGTTTGTGTTAGTGGTGTAAGTGCATGTAATGGAGCGACATACCCATTTGGACTTTGTTCTTGCTAATCCATGCGAGAGCCTTCATGGTCTCGCCGGACTCCCCGGCGCCTGGTTCACGGTAGGAAGTGACATCTTGTGCTGTGACGGCATTGTCGTCGTGTCCAATGACCTTTTCCGCCTGGTAAGCTGCTTGAGTAGTCATTTTAACAGAGTTCTAATGTGATATACTGTTGACTGAGAGCACCTTGATGGCACGGCAAAAGGCGGTATTTATGAATATTTGTTTATTCATCATGACTTCATGAAACAATCTTCTACCCGTCATACGTAGTATCGTCACCATGACTGTGTGGTGTTGTGGAGTTGATGCCATCATGACGATCCCTGCTCCGTACGTCATTGACTTCTCGAACCCCGGGATAATCTTCCACCATGAGTTGTAAGTGGTCGCTCGGAATTATCTGCTCTGCTAAGCTTCATTGCCGATGAAATAATTTCCTATTTTGCACCTGTCATCTCGATCTAAGCTCATAGCCTCATCATAGTTCGACCGGTGGCATCGCTCCCGACGCGCCAAGCTTACACTACACTGATCCCCTCTCGGAGCTCCGTCTTGGTGGGCATCTTGTTAACCCGCATTAATTCTGCACTCTGGGCCATGGCTGGGTCTCTACCCATGCTGGCCATGGCGACGACCGTTTCGCCCTTGCAGTAGTATGCCACAAACTTATTCTCGGCCGGACTACCCTCCAGGACAAGGTCGTCCCAGCCAGAGGCCATTGTGTTGCCGCAGTATCGTAGCTGAGCTCCAAGGGCAGACCAGAAAATGGGAATAAAGTGCTCAGTCTTGCCGCCTGGGTTGACGATGTGGTTCGCAGCGATGCGGCCCGCCTTCTGAGCAACGTTCCAGTGCTCAATCCGCACGTGCTTGCCTTCACCTCCGGGGCCGTGGTACGGGAATGTAGCGATGTCGCCAATGGCATAAACGTCCTTCAGACCTTGAACAGAGTAGTCGTCGTTTGTCTTGATTGAACCATCGTCCTCCAATTTGATGCCGCTGTTGTTCTTGAGGAACTGGGTAGCAGGTGCGACACCAACACCAAGAACAACGAGATCCGCCTCTAGCTTAGTACCGTCCTTGAGAGATACGGAGCCAACCTTGGACGCATCAGACGCAGAGGGCTCGGCCTTGTCGACACTTGCGCCCATGTAAAACTTGACACCTTTACCTTCAAGAGCCTTCTGGAGGCCTGAACCGACCTTTTCGCCGAGGACACGCTCAAGAGGAACATTCTCCATACCAATGACGGTCACATCGTTGTCGCCGGCTGTCGCGACCGCCAATTCAATTCCGATGAACGAAGATCCGACAACAACAATCTTCTTGCCCTTCTCGCCAATCTGATCGACAATCTTTTTCGTGTCGTGAACACTTCGAAGAGTGAAGATGTTGTCGAGGTTCTTGAATCCCTCGAGCGGAAGTCGTCTGGGAGTTCCACCAGTAGCAAGGACCAGCTTGGTGTAGTCAATCTTCTCGCCTTCGCTGGTGGTAACGAAGCGACCCGAAAAGTCAACATTGTTGACCTCGCCCTGGACAAACTTGATGGAGCCACCTTCGTAAAAATCCTTGTTTCGCCATTGCAGCTTGCTGAGGTCGGTCATGAGAGCCTTGCTCAGCTTTGTTCGGTCAATGGGGTAGTAGCCCTCGTTGGAGATGACGGTGATGCCACCCTTGTATCCATTCTCGCGGAGGCTCTCGACGACACCCAGCGTTCCCGAACCACCACCGACGACAACGACATGGTCTTCCTGGACACTTCCGAATTCGGCGCACTTGACATTGGGCTGTCGCTTGGATGACTTGATGGCGCCCTCCTCTCCGGTGAGGTACACTGCGCCGTCTCGTTCGGCGACTTGGAAGACGGGAAGATGATCGAGGGCGGGGGCATCTTCAATATCGCCGGTCTTTGCGTTGAAGCAAGCTACGATCAATTAGTACAAGCACAAATGGGTGACTGCATTCGGACATACCTCCGTGCCATGGGCATGTGATGCGACCGTCGCTAGTCAATACACCTTTCGCGAGAGGTGCACCATAATGAGTGCACTTGGAGCCTAGAGCCTGAGTCTTTCCTCCGGTGTTGACGAGTAGAACCTTGCCATTCTCGATACCCTCAACTTCAACCTCCTGCTTGGAGCCCGGAGAGAGGTCGAGCGACGAAACGCCCTTGAGCTTGTACTCTTGCGCCATTGGTCTGTATGTGGAGAAAGGCCTTGCTAGAAATAATCGAGGTGTTTGTATCCGAGCTGAGCGAAAGCTTTGGAGTAATCTAGGATGTGGACGCATCAAGACGTCTTATTAAAGAAGAGAGAGGAAGAGAGAGAGAGAGAGACCTGTGGGATGGTATGGCAGGTAGCAGTGGGAGCCCGAAATTGGGGGAAACGAAGAAACGTGGACATGGCGCCATCAATTCGACAGCAGCTGCAGAGCAACACAAAGGTCCCTCCCTAACAAAACGCAAGCATCACCACTGGAAGCTCCGTATCATCCATGCCCGCGATGATGTGGGGGATGACAATGGGAGTGATGTGACTGGTCGAAGCTTTACGGGCGAGGTTGTGTATGACGACATGCCGACGTTGTAAGCCGTTCTCTTGTTAAGGCTGCACCCACAATCCAACCGTTTCCGATGTGTATTTGTATCTGTAAGCAATGCCCCGCAAAGAGCATGATGCCACAATTAACTGCCGGCTTACGAGGCATTGAACGAATGCAGGCGGTGTAAAGTATGAATGCGAAAAATGATAGGGTAATGATCCCTTGGACAACATTTAGAGTTCAGGTCAAATCAGATAGACTACCCTAGACCATCTCAGTTGACTCATCACGTGCCTTATCATCTTATCAAGCGCTAAATCTGCGTCATGGCGGATTCAGCAAGGTTTGACAACCTTGAATTCCACATCCAATCACACGCGAAAAGGAAATGAGGGAATCGCGAGCGTTCAACACGTCTTCCCTGCGACTCTATCGCGCTAACCGAGTCCAGAGTCTCCGCCCCTAAATGAATGCCTAAGAGATCCCCTGCACGAACTGAGCTGTTCGCAGCGACGCAGCCTATCACCCTGGCCATCTCTGCATCACATGGCTTGTGCAAGTGGCTGAGGTTGGTCTCTTTTGAGGCCTCATCTGCCTTGTTTATTCACTCAATGCAAACACCTACGAATACAAACAAGTCGTCCCAAGTCCATTATTATCTATCTGCATCACTTCTTTGTTTACTCCAAAACTTCAACTTTCGGCAATCTCGCTAAGTCAGGAACAAAACTCCACTCCTACCCAACTTAGACTCGCGCGGGAGCCCACATACCAATTACAACCTCAGCCAATTATACACAAACAAAGACCCTCTTTGTTTGGCTCAACAGTAAACACCAGCCGTTCCCATCAAAACGACTCGAACCCGATGAGACGGCCATCGTCTTCTTGCCTTCGACTCTAGTCTGTCACGAAGTCTAATATCAGCTGCCGACGGACCATGTTCTAACCTCGCCCTTGGATCATTCCTTATCTCCTCCGATCTACAGTATTATCATGTTGCCGACCGATCCCTTATCTTCCGCCGCCTTCGCTACCCTTCGCCAACTCCTTACCCTATTATCTGTACAATAATCAAATATTCAAAAGGCCTCTCCATCTCCGATTTCGCTCCGCCCATCATGGAGAGGCCGGATTTTGGGCCGGAGCCGCATATCTCTGAGATGACTTGCTGCTGCGGACGAATCGACTGCGCTCTCCTCAAGAAAAATTGCTCCATTCTAGAGACAGTCGAAAAAGATGTCCATACCGCGGCACAACTTGGTCAGGTTAGTCAGGTACCAATTCTCAATTTTGGGGCATTCCTCTGCTTTTATACAGTTGCGAATTCTTCCACCGCCTAACCACCCGCGTGTCCCGCATGCCAGTCCCCGCTAGACACGTCAATGCCCCATCACACTGCTGACTTGTCTGTCTCCCTTGTAGGCTCTACTCGCTAGACATGAAGCATATATGGCCGACGCGGAGAGGGATCGTCTTGATCTTTCTTCCAGGATAGAGCGTCTGGAAATGGCCAAGCAGGAATTAGAGGCTGAGAATGCCCTGAAAATTGAGGAGAACCGCAATCTCCTCGACCAGCTTGAACTGCTGAACAACACCGTCTCCGAATCCGATACAAAGATCAAAGCACTCGAAGCTAGTCTGCTGTCGTCTCAACAAGCCGTCCGAAGACTCGAGTCTGCTGCCCTGCGAGCCGAAGATGCTGAGAGGCATATTTCCCTCTTGGAACTCGAACAAGATGATCTCTATCACGAATTGAGGTCGACGAAAGAAGATGCTCGAACACATGCACAGCGTTGCAAGGAGGCGCAACGCGGTATCATGGATATGCAGGATCAGTTGGAGAGGATGGAAGAGGAAGCTCGAGAGGAGCGGCAAAGACATGCCGAGGTCATTGGGCGAATGGAGCGTCAACGTCAAGTTGAGAAGCAGCTCAATACAGCCGCCGGTCGCCTAAAAGGTGCAGCTGCATCAAAGACACTGCAGGAACCGAAGCCAGGGAATCCCGTCGTCAATCATTTTGTCCGGGATCTTCTTCAAGACAATGCCAATCTACAACTTGGCATGGCTGAGCTACGAGAGATGCTTCTCAATTCGAACGATGAGATTCAGTCTCTGCGAGAACAACTTGTCACCCACCAGCCCATCACCGACAGCAGTACGACTCTGAAAGACGAGCTGGAGGCCTATGAGCCGCCGACGACTCCTCGAATTTCGCAAGAGCTTCATATCCATCACCACTATCACGTTTCAGCCAAGGCCGATAAACAAAAAATGAGGCGGAAGCGCGCGAGCTTGAACTCTAGTATCTTTTCAGCTTCAACAAGTTCTGGCACCTCCACCCCAAGAAATTCTGCTCGTTGGAGTTTGGGAACTGCCCTGCCTGCCCTCGCTTCCATCAACACCAAAGAACCCAACTCTGTCATCTCGATGCCCAGACAGAGGTGGTCCATGCTTTCAGAGCAACCCTCTGAAATCGCGTCATCCGTTCCAAGTTCACCACGATCGAATTTACGAAACTCGATGTTTGACTCGAATTTCGGCGACTGCGATTATCCAATGTCGCCAGCTACGAGCTTTGACCCCATGTCGCCCACCTGGCGGACGCACCGTAAAGGCCCGTCTGACATTTCGGCTTTCAGCCTTCAAGCACCTTCCCTTCAGCTTGATCCAGGCACGCCGCCTCAGAACTCGCGCCAATTCAACGATGATGTGATACATGAGGAGGACGAAAATGAGGGTGAGGAGGTCATGTCTCGAACTGAGACACCTGATCTCGGCAACACCCCGTCAATTGACGAGAGCTCAATCGTTGAAAGCTCTGAAGACAATAGAGACGACTATATGCCGCGTCCGAGGATTCATCGAGCTATTTCTCATGAGTCCATCATGTCTCTTACAGGCGGTCTTGACATTCACACGCTCAAGGCTCGCCCTAGCCAGCTCACCCTGCGACCACTTGGTGGCGCTGAAGCTGTCGTTACGGGCGTCACAGCGCAGCCCACACTGTACAGAGGTGCAGCCAAGCGAAGCACCGCTGCCCTCCGAGACACTTTCGCCGGTTTTCCCACAAGTAGAACTGTGTCCAACCCACTTAACAGGCCCGGGTCAAACAGATCTGCGTCGCCAGCTCCTTCGGACACCCCCCAAGGGAGCCCCGCAGGAGGAATAGGAAAATGGGTTGGCTGGAGGCCCTGGGCTTCAGGCAATAGTGAAAATGCCCCTCCGAAACCTGCGGAGAAGGAAAAGGACAGGAATATTAACCGGACGCCGGGTATCAACCAGCCCGGGTCGATTCCTGGCTTTCATCAATACTGGGCTGCTCAGAAACGAAAGGGCGCGCCCGCTCAGGTCACTACTGTTGATGTTGACCGTGAGGCCCTGGTAGAAGGCTTACAGGACTGAATACTACCTATGCGCTCAAGCTACTTGCACCTGGAACTGGAGTTGATCTCATTTGTGGCGTTTGTTGAGGAAGTTACCTGATGGAGATACCCTGGCTCGACAAGCCTAGTCCCTTTGTTTTACACGTTGGTATTGGATGCATTCGTTTGGTGTTTTATTGGTTCATCTTGGGTATAAATATCATAATCATACATATCTTTTATCCTCATGCTATACTGCTGTTGAGCATAGTCCAGTACGTAGTGTCTACACCCTGCAGTGCCCAATCCTCTGGGTCGGCCGTGAAGCAGGGCCAGTTGGAGTCCAACACATCAGGCGCAAAGGCGCACGTTGTGGATAGGTCGCAGTTTTCGGAGCCAAAGCTTGGCGAGTTGAATGACAGCGGGAACTGTGACATGTCGACGTTGCCACTGGGCGTGGTGCTGTTGGACGCTATCATGCTCGCTGTGGAGGCGGGCGGCGTCGGACCGGGGTTGATGTTCACCGTACCCAGGAACGGGACGTTGAGATGGACGTTTTCTCCGCTCGTCCCTGATTGTCTCTGCACGATGGGCAGAAGCTGCCGGATTGTTTCCGCCGCTTCGATGCAGAGCCGGTCGTTGTTTAGCGCTCCCATTTCTTGCATCCTTTCCTGTGTCTTTTCGGCGAGGTCTCTGTCGTGCTGTTTTTCTGTCTCGTAGCCTGGCCAGCGCCACCCGAGGTATCCTAGCAGGAGTGTCATGGCTGCCACGAGGGCGGAGTAATCGACGTGACGGCCTGATACGGATGTTGTAAAGCAATTGCGGTACTCGAGGAATCGGTCGAGCACATCGCGACTTGCTTGCATGCATGTTGCGCGGTTGTACTCGTATCGTCGTTGGCCGCGATCGCGAAGAAGATAGGGAAGATGGAGAAGGATTAGAAGCGAGAAATGCCGAATTTGAAGCTTTATCACGCTCATTCCGTCGCCTGACGCGTCGGACGTACCACAGCATATGGCCATGTCGGGTAATTTCCACCAGAGACCATCATCCATCATCTTGTACGCCTTTTCGAGCTCCATATCGATGGATTGCGTGAGGGCATATGCCTCACTACCTTTGAGCTCATTCCTATCCGCAATCTTGCCCGCCATCATGGCGTACACTTTGCCAAGCTTGTCGCTCGGTGCATCCGACACGAGAGCATTGTCCTCTGCGAAACTATTATCGCGCGAACCAATTGGCAGCCCGAGAATGAGAGAGAGGTAGCGGTCGTTGCAGTTGATGCGGAACCAAATGACTGGTGGTGAAGGGCGATGCTTGTTGCTGAATGATGGGTCTACGGATTTGATTGACTTGGCGCTCTTGCGATCAATGCCCATTAGCTGCGCCATGTTGAGAGCGCGACGGCCTGTTAACCAAGCCTTTCGCAAATGTCCTGCGTCGCTTTGGTAGAAGCTCTGGAGGATCAGACACTCGAGACCTTCTAAGCACCCGACAAAGTCATCGTCTGACGTGACTAGTCGTCCAGTAACAGCAATCCACTCTTCCATCGTCTCGCGGGGCGATTTACTCAACCCGAGGGTACTCCCATCGAAAAACGGAGGCATCTGCTGCAGACAAACGGCAAGCTGCAGAAGCCGCTTGGCCAGAATGGCGGGATGGCTTGTAACGGGCGGTATCTGCGCCAACGCCGATAAAGGCTCAGGTTTCCCATCAATCTGATCCTGCTGCGAGTAAAACATGGCCAGGACAAAACGCGCCCCAGGACTCTGCTGCGAAATAGCATACAGAATCTGCTGCGACGGGAAAAGCGCGTGCAGCTCCGCAGAAACATGCGTCGCCTTCGCAGACCTGCTCGGAAACCTGTGCGTCACGATCGCAGCGTCAGGCTGATCGAGGATCTGCTGCGCGTTATCCACGACCGACGACTCAAACACATCAGCCGTATGCTGCGTGAACCGCTCCAGCGCGGGATCTTCTGATTCAGGTGATGGCAGCGGTTTGTCGACTAACTTCTCCATCAGCTCCTCCAACCGGCCCAGGCGCTGCGCAAGACGCTTGTCTTGGGGCGCGGCGGGCGGCGTCGGGACATATTCCTGTGGTATACAGCTTGTCTCGCGCTGTGTGCAGCCAATGCAGATTGGATCATCTTCCTTTGAAAACTGGCATTTTATCTTACGGCGGCGGCCTGGGGCATGTAAGCACCGTCACGGTATATGAGTGGAGGGCGGAGATTTACATTCCCAGCAGCTTCGTGTTCCCTTTCGAACTTTGCGGCGCTTGGCGGGTGGTTCGGACATGTTTGAGGAGAGTTATTCGGACGAAGAGGGATGAGACTGTGAATATGAAGAGGAGAGGGTGAGAGGGTGGTGATGATGTATACGGACGAAATGCGGACGAAGAGCGGACGAGTTGCTGAGGTTTTGTGGGGGTGCTGCGGGAGGATTAGCCCGGCTTATGGTGGCGGCGTCCGGACGGGGGGAAGTGTATTTGTAATGCAGATTGAGTGAACAAAGAGAGGCATTGTGTGATTTATCTGGTGTGTATGGATGTCGATCTGCTGTTTCATATTGAGAGGGAAGTTGATGAGAGATGCTGGGGATTGCAGTGACGTGGTTCAATTGAAGGATGAGGACACGCTTATGATGGACAGTGATGACAATCTCAAAAGACAGCATGCGCTACTCATTGACTAGAGTAACTGTTGTATTTTTATGGGAGATTATTTGCAGACGGATTTAGCAGTCTCAAGTATAGATGAGGTGGCCGTTTGTTGGCGTGCAGTATCCTCTCTGAATAGCTTCATTTTACAGTATCGCATCATCCCGACACACACGACCCCGAAGCAATAACTTACATATATTGATGCTCAAATTAATTGCTCGCTTTGGCCAATGTCACTGAAGATGCGGCACATCGCAAAAGACTCAGCTTCATGCTATAAAGCAAATCGCGTCAGGTGGCAACTAACGAGTATTGCATCTACCATCTCTCACTGAAGCCTGTCATCATCATTATTCGTAAATACACTCCTTATTCATCTCGGGAGAAGCAGCATCGTGATCTAGCGAGAAAATAAGCCTTTGTCTCTCGATTTCGCGTTCAATCGTCAAGAGGCTGGTGATTTGCGCGTGACCGACAAGGAAATAGGTCATAGTGGACTGTGAGAGGAGCACGGGCGGTAAGAATTGATGACTCTTGATGAGTTTATGATCACTTTAGGATGAGATTAGGAGTGTTTTTTTTTAACGATTATTTGATGAATTTTATAATTCTATGACCATTTCAGGATAAGATTATGGTAATATATTTTTTATGACCATTTTATGAGATTTGATGAATAAATGGTAAGGTTTTGGTGGTGGTGATGAGCACGCATTCATCCATGCTGTAAGTACTGGATGCGTGGTGATTACCCTATGCCAGGGAAATAATGTCTTCACCGGCCCCGCGATTCTATTGATTCAATTAAGATAGAAGGTAAACAAAAGAAAAGAAATAAAGGCACATGAGATCAAATGGCACATTCAGTGACCGCTGTGTATTCCTGGTCTTGACGTGAAATAAGCTTTTGTACTGCAAAAGTCAGAATGCGACGTGTTAGTGGAAGTCATTTATTGCTGGAGGTCGTGACATTTGTAAATGCTGGCATCTACTAGAAGAGCAGTATAACATTTCATTGACCAAAAGACTTCAGAAACAATAGGAACTCATTAACAAAGAGACATACATACAACCAGCGCAGATTATAGAGCAGCCTTCAATCGGTTTAGGTACAGTGTTGTTTAAACACCGCATCCGCCCCACCACCCTCCAGCAGTAGGGCACACAAACTCAAAACACCAGTCCTTTGCAATCATGAGAACTTTGACTTGCAAAAATTGCAAAGTGAGTCGAGCATACTTGAGAAGCAATATCTCAATTGCTACATCATGCAGAATGATTTGGTTGGTTGAGTTTGACTCAGTGGGATATCCTGGCACTTTGGCGTTGTCAGATATCGTGGACCAAGTCGACCTGTTGAGGTTCTCTACCGCTAAGAAGCGAAGATAGCACTCTCCAATGGATCAGAAAGACCAAAGAACTCTGTTCAAAGCCTTTGGATTCATACAGAAGAGCGTTGGTGAGGACTATCGGGGGCTGACAGTGCCACCGTGAGCGGGGACCCTTGTCACATAGCGTCAAAAACCAAGGGTTTATAATTTCCAAATCAACAGAAGCTTTCGCCAGCGGGCAACCGCTGGCATTTGGTCAATTTGAAACGATACAGGTAATTATTCCCAAGTACACTCGTTCGACTCACACTAACATCACTCAGAGAAGATTAGCATGGCCCCTGCACTAAGGATGGACACGCTCAATCAAAGAGAAGCTACCAATTTTTTTTTCTTTTTTAACCAGAAACTTCTTCTTTTCTTATGATAACTTCATTCTATCGCTGTTCTTTGCTGCAGTGTATTTTTGCGTGGCTGGTAATAGCTCATCTCGCGTCGCGTCGAACAAACATCGAAAGAGTGGGGCCGTCTTTGACCAGAGTAGGCTGGCGTATGCCGGGCTCGTGGCTCTCCAGCCCGACTGAAGTTTCCATACCAGTTCTATGTCCCAAGCCTCAATCTGAAACTGACTCCTATTGACTGTGTCTATCGCCACTTATTCGTCTTGTGACCGGATACGATGTACTACTCAGCGACCGCCGATTGTTTCCAGGCAGCAGGCGAAAGAGTGCCAGGAAGGCCAAGTCCAAGGGCTAGAGAAAATAGTGATGGAAATGTAATAGAACTTCATGAAGGATTAGATTCGTTTTGCAAAACTGTTAGTTACCAATTCTGCATTTGTAATTCGCGCGCGCTTGAGGCTGAATAATTGCCTGTCTCACCAAGTCATCCAGCTCCGTGGAACGCCGTGGACTGTAAATCCGGGCGGCTTGTGCGCTTATTACACAGAGACGTACAGTTACGGAACGCCATGGACACAACGAGGATGCATTATCTTTGGACTATCCCCTGCTGTCGAAAGCCCGTGGAGCTTTTGTGTTTCTCGGACTCTGCTTCTCGGATCGCACACGCACAAGATGGAGCCGAGTTTGTCTGTCCGCAGCAGTGTTACGTGCTCAGCTTTGTAATGATCCTGAGTTGAGACGATGGCTCTCAGGATGTCGCTATATATTAAAGGCAACTGAAATACGTCGTCAAAGAGTTCATTAAATACACAACTTCAATTACTATTACTACTTCAATCGCAATCGTCAAAATGCCTGTCCGGCACACCTCCAAAGACATCAGTCCTGAGCCATTGGCCCAAGAACTTCAACTCTACCCTTCTGGCCGAGCCGCAAAGAACAGGTTCCTCAAGTCGCCCATGGCTGAGTCGCTTGCGAGTTGGGATCCTGAGATCGTCTCCAAGAGAGGAATCCCGACCGACGAGCTGGTTGAGCTGTACAGACGGTGAGTTCACTGGCGCCGATAGATGATACAGACTGATAGTTTCAGATGGGGTGAAGGAAAGAATAACTTTGGCATCGTCGTCACTGGCAATATAGACATTGATCTCAAGTCCGTCGGCGCGGCTGCGTCTCCCGGCATTCCCGTCGATGCTCCCTTTGAAGGTGAGCGCTTCGAAAAGTTCAAGCAATTGGCGACGGCCGCCAAGAAGGACGGTTCTCTGTTCCTCGCTCAGGTGAACCATCCCGGGCGACAGGTTCCCTACAAGTTCAACCCAGTCGCCATCTCAGCCTCTGACGTTCAACTTGGTGAGTTACTCCCTGCGCTTCAACAACACCTGCTGACTGTTACAGACCCCAAGATGGGAATGACATTTGGCAAGCCGCACGCCGCGACAAAAGACGAAATCGCTCAGATCATCGAGGGTTTCGCCCACGCCGCCGAGTATCTCGAAAAAGCCGGATTCGACGGCATCGAACTGCACGCAGCTCACGGCTACCTCCTCTCTCAATTCCTCTCCCGAACCACCAACAAGCGCACGGACGAATACGGCACGCAGACCGTCGAGAACAGACTCCGTCTCATTTCCGAAATCGCAACCGCCATCAAGGCGCGCGTCTCACCGACCTTTGTCGTCAGCGCAAAGCTCAACAGCGTAGAGTTCCAGGACGGCGGTGTTACACCTGATGAGGCGAGGGAGCTCTGTGAGAGGCTTGAAGCACTGGGATTTGACTTTGTTGAGCTCAGTGGCGGGACTTATGAGCGCATGGCGTTGTCGTGGGAGAAAGAGTCGACGAAGCAGCGGGAGGGTTTCTTTCTTGAGTGGGCGGAGACCATCACCAAAGCACTTGATCCAGGGCATAAGATGAGGATTTTCATCGCTGGTGGATTGAGGACGGTGGGAGCCATGGTAGACGCGCTTGATGTTGTTGATGGGGTTAGTATTGGACGGCCTGCAGCGGCAGAACCGCGTTTGGCTAGTGATATTATCGAGGGACGCGTCAAGGGCGCGATTAAACCGGTTGAGATGGTTGAGAATGATCTTGGGATGGGTATGGGTGTCGCTGGGGCTCAATTTGCACAGATTGCCAAGGGCTTTGAACCGCTTGACGCGAGCGATGCTGAAGTCGTGCAGACATTTGGTCAGGATATGGGAGCGTGGTATGAGAAGCTTGTGCAGGATGGGGACAAGAATGAGTTTGTTCGTGCCATTCAGTATTCGGGACCTCAAGTTCCGTATGGCAACGTCAAGGCTTGATGGATCATGGGTTGATTGCGATTAGACATGTTATTAGAGTGTAGGGTGTTTATTTCGAGTCATTCATTGCGTCTCCTGAAACAAGTGCATGTCATGTCGTGGCATGGCGTTTCAACGGTTCTAAATTTAGGGCTGATGATCGACAGCCCGACGAGGCGATGTGGAACCCTACGGCGGAGAATTTGTCAGCCATCCAACCTCACTACTTGATCTCACTGCCCATCTGCAACAAACCTCTCAACATTACTCTTCATCCGCTGTATTCACCGTTGTTAATCAGTGGAACTTACCAACCCAAGTCTACAGCTCAATATTTCAACAATTGCAGTCATGTCAGCCGCTGAGACAGATCCTACACCGTCTAATCGCCGCAAAGGTCAGCAACTCGAATGATGACATGAACCCAGCTAACAATACCCGAGCTTGCGACTTGTGCTTTACGAAAAAGATCAAATGTGACATGTTAAAGCCGGATTGTTCGAATTGTATTCTCTATAATACTAGCTGTCGAACTAGCATCATCAGAAGGAAGCCTAATTCTGCGAGGGTCAGAGCAGGGGCTAAACAACAAGAAGAGTATGCCCCTATTCCTTGGTATTGCTGTTCAAATTACTAACTCTTTCAGGAATAATCGCCAAGAAAGCCTTGAAGCAAGATTGGCTCGTATCGAGGAGCAGCTCCAAATTGTTCTCAACGCTGCCAAAGATGCTCAAACTGCCAGGCCGGATGACCAATCCAGTCCAAGTGACTCAACGGAATCAGTTCTCAACAACTCGGCAAACTTCGAAGAAATGGCCAAAAGGGGATTTGCTTGGAAATTCGATCCAGTTAATCCAGTAGTTTACCAAGGACCTCAACCAAACACTTTGGAATTGCCCCCTCTCGATGAGATTCTACCTATAGTAGACCACTACTTCACAACCTTCAACGGCGTCATTCCTCTCTTTCAGCAACCAGAGTTCATGAAGCTTCTGTCTACGTGGTATAAACAACCAGAAACTAGAGACAGAGCTTCGTGGGCTGCTATTCAAACCGTCTTGGCCATTGGCTATCGCACTCCACAGCTCTCGCTACGGGACAGTCAATCAGTGCATATTGAAAAGGCAGATCAATGTTTGCGGAATGCACAGACTGTTGTGTCAGAACTCGTCACGCGCGATGAGGATTTACTCGGCGTTCAGATCCTTCTAGGTATTGTGATGCTGTTCCAGAACAGTCGCGATCCGAAACCAGCAAGTGTCCTTATTGGAACGGCCGTTAGGTTGGCGCATAGACTCAAATTGCACTCGCAAGAAGCTGCGATGCAGTTCCCAGCTGCAGAGGCAGAGCAGAGATCGCGTGTGTTTTGGATTGCGTACACTCTTGACAAGGTAAGTTGTTCGAGTGTGTAAATTCAAAAGCTTACGTTGATAGGACATTTGTCTTCGTGCGCAAACGCCGTCAGGCCAGGTTGATGAAGACATCGATATTAGCCTCCCTGCACTTGCACCGCCAGATAGCGTGGGTTTAATATGGACGCAAAATGGCCAAGTTCACTTCAACTACCATCGAAGTCGCGTGGAACTAGCTTACATCCAGGGTAAAGTGTACGATCTTTTGTACTCCAACCGCTCAAGCAAGGTGACTGCTCAAGAGCGACAACGGCGGGTATCTCGACTTCAATCTATGCTTGATCAGTGGTACGAGCGCATTCCAAATGTCTTTCATATCGAGCATGTCGCTGCGACGGTGGGACCCAGTCAGCTTGTGCAAATGACAAAGATGCACCACGCTTTTCTGCTGACGGAAGTGATGATTCATGGCATTTATAGTCATAATGCTGAATGGGTCAAGGGGATCAGCTCTTTTAGTAGAGATACGATAACTTCTGTTGGAAATTTAGAGAATAGGGGCTTTGATGGTGCTGGGAAGTGTCAGGACCAAGCACCGCCTTTATCTGAAGGATGGAATCACTGCGTAGACGTGAGCAGAGGGTGCATGAAGCTATTCCAGGAAGCTACACCAACAGAGTGTCTAATTTGGTATGCCGGCTACAGAAAGTCTCGGGAGATTGCTGACCAGCGCAGGCAATGTAGCTGCTCTCATTTCTCAGCGCTCATCGTCCTCCTCGCCAACATGATTCTCAACCCCGGCCACAACTCAATACACATCGATCAGCACCTCTCAGTAAAAGCGCTCGATCTCTTCGACAAGCTTCTAAAGGTAATTGACGACGAGGCATTCAGAACTTTGCGAAGTGTTGTTGGTGAACTCAGCCAGAGGGCGCAGACGGCTGTGGCGGTTTATAGAGAGGAGCTGAAGAGTCTGGGAAAGGACGTCTTTGAGACACTGAACGTGGATGATGTGACTTTACAGGAGGTGGATTTCTTGCCGGCGGGGGACATGTTTGAGGGGCTTGAGGGGCCGTTTGTGGGGTTGGACGGACCGTTTGTCGGATTGAGCGGGGAGCTTGAGCGGGGCTTCGGAGACGGGATGAGCTTCATGGACGGCGGAATGTTGGACATGGAGTTTATGAGATGAGATACGACAGGCGCTGATTGAAATTTGCGCAAGAAATGAGATGAGAACAGCCACGATCGCTGAGCGAATGGTCAGAGAGAAAGTGAAAGAGATTGCTTCTATGGTATCTAGTCTAAATTTATCTACTGCGTGACAAAAACAAGAGACAAACAACAAGGATCTAAGGTAAAGACAGGCATACGACGACAATGATCTAAACACAGGCAAAGAAAAGGCTGCACCACGATAATTAACCCGCCAAACGCAAGGAAAAGAAAAGGAAGAGACAGACAGCACGACAAGGAAAGAATGGAATGAAATGAAATGAAATGGAAAAACAAGCGCTATCCCTTCCACTGTATGGTCGCGCCTAGGTAGGGAGGCCTAGAACTGTATCCGGTGTCGACATTGGAGAAATGCTGAGTTCGACGTCGGCAAACCTTGCGACAACGAGAAGACGCTCATGAGGTCCAAGAGGAGGTCCCATTGGGGGAGTCCTCAAACTCAGCTCCTTCCGGAAGCTCTGGCTCGCGTTGGCCAGACGAAGGGTGCCGTTAAAAGAACCCTTTAGCGATCTCGTAGCGCGCTCAAACGTTCAAAGATCGGGGTGCAGGTAGGTAATGGGGAGGAGGGAGGTAATGCGGAGGAGAGCCTGATAAGCGCAGGTTACTAAGGCTCAGCATTACCAGAGACCAGATCGACAGACACGCAGTGAGTTCGTACGGACCATGTGCGGACCATGGAATGGCTTGCCATTCGACATGGCAAGACATGCTCGTGTCGAACACTGTGCCTCGAATGCGCATGACAACGATTTCCTTAGTAGTCATAAGGAACCCATAACGAGTTCGGGCAAGGAGACAGAATTTAGCAAGACGATCAAGGGGCCGCCGCCAATCATTGTTGAGTGCCATGAGGTTGCATGCAAACAGATGTTGACGACTAGGGTACGGGCATCAGGCTCGTTGCCGGCCACGTAGGAAAGGGTATGAGTCTGTTTATCGAATGATCGTCCGGGCTTGACCACGACCGCAGGGAACTGATGACCAAACTGAGTGCCCAAGAGGGCCGCGCCTCGCTGGATGGGGTCCTCAAGCCGTGGACCCAGGTGTTCAAGGAACATCTTTTTGGCTTCTTCAATGTTGTCGATGCAGAACGGCCCACTCTTGGCGCCGCTGGGGGACAGAACCATTTGGCCAAGGATGTCCCTGTAGAGGTCTCCCAGGACCTCGAGATTGAAGTCGGTCCACTTCAGGATGGACAAGGCCTCGACAGCGTGGCGGGTTGTGCCGCCTCTGATAGACGATGAAGCGTGCTCGGCGCCGAGGAGTGTGGTATTTGGTAGCGAGAGAGCCTTTCGGATTGAAACACTCTGCTTGATGTCTACAGCAAAGGCGGGCGGAACGCTCATGGTGTCTTTGGAGTTCGCGAGGTCGTGAATAGATAGATGATGTAGTAGGGATAAACAACGAGATACAATAATGTGAGAACCGGAAAATATGTCCAGGTTTAGATGCGAAAGTAGAAATAAACGTTCCGACTCAGCTGGGGGCAGGATGGATTTATCAGTGTCCAGATGGTTCTCATGGTCATGGACAGTTCACAGGCCCCGGAGAACCCTTTACACTTATCTCATCAAAGGCTCTGGCGAAATGTGACATGTCTCTTGATCTCTGACCTACGCGTTCTGACTCCTGTGTGAATAGAGAGATACCAAGTGATGCGAAATATGACTTCTCATATAAGCTCAGAAGAAATTGCCTAAGCAGGCCATGAGCCGCGGTTCCTGTAGGCGGGAGCAAACATGAGATTGCGGGACTGGAGTTAGGACAGGGCCAGAAGAAATAGATTTAGGCGGCTTATCTTTTAGGTCTTGGTTCGAGAAAAGAAACCAATTGCCTGCTGTTGTAGTGCCCTGGAATTGTTCGTGCCAGACTCATCAGCCTGCGAACCAAAGCTCCGTTGGAAGCTCCCCTGGAGGTGCCAAGAAATACCTTACGTTGGCAAGTTGGCGTTCAGCTAGCTACCTTATCTGCGCCATCAAAAGCAACCGCAAATAAATAATCCAACCGCCACAACCTAACGGCAAGGCAGCGACCGCCGTTTGATATGAGACTCAAGCATGTTGTTATGGAGGCCCGGTTTGATTGCTCAAGGCGCCAAAACTCATCAGTTTCCATTACGACATGAAAATCAGGGGACGGGCTGCTGCAGAACAATAAAACATGCGCTGTATTTTGATCAGAGGGGACGGGAACGTTGCTGCGGGCTAAGGCTACGCCATGTTGTGTGCTGTAACAAAGAAATCCGCTTTCTACTGGCAGAGCTGTGAGTTAGGTAGGTCCTGATGACCCGTGCTGACAGCTAATAATACACTGTTGAAATTAGAAAGACCGCCTAACGCATAGCCTCTGGTGCCGACAAAGAAATTCACGGTCGCTAACTCCGTTGTGTCGTGCTTTGCGTGTTCAGTTGTCGTTTGTTGCTCCCCTTTTCGGGATGCTATTTCCAGATTTATTTTCTTTTCGTGGTAATGTTCAGACAATGAGCTGGCGATAGAGAGGAAGAGAAAACTTTTGTCTCAACTCCCTTATCGCTGTGTGTGTTGGTGTTGGCTCCAAGTTCCTAAGCTCAACTTCGCTGGGCGTCCCAAGCCTCATCTACCTGAAACCTGGACAACTATACCAGGCAGGAAAACATCCTTACCGCCAAACAAACTGACGCCAGTACCTCTTCTGAAACCGCCCTTTATTCATCGTTCGCTTTCGTTTTAACATCCGCCGCCACTGTGTCTTTGACGATGCCTACACTGAAACCGCTAACGGATTGTGAAGGCCCAAAGCTTGAGTGTTTCACCGATGATCTCACCAAGCACGACTTAAAGTTCCTGGAGTATCTCGGCTTTGGCTGTCACTCAGCCGTTTTTAAAGCCGAGATTCACGGCAAGATCTACGTCATCAAGCTCGTAGGTACAGTGAATAGAATCACCATGCCAGCTGCTAACTCGCCCTCAGTTCTTCCCCGTCTACGTATACGAGCCGAACTTTGAACTGGACCCAATTGACCAAGGCTATCATGTCGGAAGAGAGGAGAAAGAGCGACTGACCGCTAGTGACGAGATGCCCCAGCATGTGGTCGACAGTCTACGTCTTCATGCGACTTCCTTCAACAACGAGTGTCGCGCCTACGGTCGCCTCAAGGAGCTTGGTCGGGAGCATCTCGCTGGCAAAGTACACGGCTACCTGCGCCTCTATTTACACCAGATTGACGAGCAGATCCAGGCGGCGGTCCAGAACTCCTTGCCGGGAGCCATATTCCCTTCGGTAGAGGTGATGGAGATGGGGGACGATGAAGTTGACCTACCCATCATGGCCATCGTCAAAGGCTGGATCCCCAACCACCGAACGCCTACAGGTGGAATGACACGAGAAGCGGAACAGAGATAGATCAAGCATCTACCACGCATGCTTCGCAATCTCCGCGAGCTCCACAAATGCGGCGTCGTCGTGCGCGACCTCAAGTCCCAGCAGTATTACGAAGGCCAGCTGTGTGACTTGAGCCACGCCTGGACGATTCCACATATTTTCGGCCCCGAGAGCGGGATCCGACCGCGCTGGACCTTTGCAAGCATGGCAGCTTGGGATCTGAAGTGTTTCCAGGATATCATCGAGGAGACAAACCTTTCCGCGCTCCGGGCTGATCCGCCGCTCAAACCGACTGAATTGGTCGCAAAGCGCAGCGAAGCGCGCTTCAACAGTCTTTGCCATCGTCCAGGCATGAACCCTAACCCTCTGGTCAACTACGATGCGGGGGGCACTTGGAAGCTGGACTACTATCCTTCCCACGACCCGGCACTCTTCAAATGGAGGAACATCCCGAAGCGGAAGGAAGACAAGTCCACCGGCAATGTCCCAGGGAAACCTGCCGGCGGTGTCTTGATGAAGCGAAAGTCCACTGCCAACCAAAAAGCCCGGCCGATGTGTAACAAGAAGAAGAGGAGACGATAGACAACCCACATATACTTCTATTTCAGCTTCTTGAATATGCGTTGCATAGCGAAAATGTGTTTTGGTAATTTATTCTGGTGTTTTATTTCGGTGTCGCGATTCTGTTCTTGGCGAGTCTCGCTTTGGTGTTGAGGACACGCATGCGTTTTGTTTACTTAGGTCATTATACCATTGTATCCGTTTAAATTCGTTATTTATACCAAGAGTTATTTTTTCTACAGCATCTCAAGAACAATGGATGATGATCGCGAGAGTTTAACTAGCAATCATCCGCGTAAAACTATCCGACACTGATCTGGCGTAAATGGTCCGGGGCCGGTTTTGGCCCGGAACATTAAATTCCCGTTCGGTCAATTCCTCACCTCAATTGCATCATTCCCTAAGGTAAGGTACATCGCAGTCCACGATCCCAAGTCTATCGCGACAAGCGCCAATTCCTTACAAAAATGCTATCGCCGGCGATATCCGCTACAATCTCTACACCCGGTAGGGCCAGAGCTTCCTGCGAGCCATGTAGTAAGTGACGAGACCTCGAGCGCCGGTCTCAGCTGGCTTATCCGTTCCCCAACCCGCAGGATCGCGAAAGGTCCGATGCTCAGGAGAATACCCGGTGTGTTCAAAATGCACCGCTTCTAATCGAGGATGTATCTACTCTCTGCAGAAACGCGCTGGCAGACCCAAGAGGCCCTGCGTGATAGCGCGCGCGCCGTCCAGTCCTGCTCGTGGGGATGATCGCGGGCCGTCACCGGCGCAGTCGAATGCCACCCCAACAACGATCGTTGCAGAAGAGCGCCCGAGCCCTCACGGAACTAACACAGATATACCGCCGTATCTCACGGACTTTGAGAGCTTTGCGCCGTAAGGAGTCCGTCAGACGATCCATTCTTTCCGCTTTCTAACCCTCCGCAGTGCGCAATCTCACAGTGACATCCTCACGCAGACAGACATCAACGCTTCATGCGCATGTCTGTCGATCCTCTATCTTCTCCTCAATCGCCTCGGTGTCCGCACCGAGCTCATTGTCCCCGATGATCTCGCGACTCTGCGAAATACGTTTGAGCGCGCAACTGATGTTCTCGAATGCTCAAAGTGTCCCATGCGCTTCTCATCCGTGCTGCAAAACGCGGGCATCTTGGGCATTCTGTGCGTCTGCATTGCCGAGTCCTACGTCAGGCTCATCAAGACGATTGATGCAAGGTCAATTGAAGCGACGGGCAAGGGAGAAAAGTTAAAGGTCGCGCTCAATCCTCTTGGCCAGTCACTCACCGCGAACGATGCGGTGTTGGTGCCGATTGAAGTGTCGCCCGAGCAGTGGAAGAGTCTCATGTACAATGTCGTCAAGTCGGAGATATTTGGCATTGAGAACCATCGCGACAAGTCGTTCATCGCGTTCATCGAGCGGCTTGAAGAGCGGCAAACGAGATGGCATACGCTGCCTACAGCGCCTGACTGCCCGCCAACGTACCAGTCTGCTTGTTCGTCTTCGGATGAACTGCCGCTCTGCTTGACCATCACGAAGGCGGCGAGGAAGGTGCTTGACCCGATCGCTTCTACTCTGGAGTGACAGAGAAACGCACAGATGAGATTTGGTGAAGGACACGGCTGCTAGCACTTCTCTTGGAGCGACTCGCGATGATCAAAGAGAGGAACCCCCCAAATTGGTACAAAAGCAGCCTAGAAATTGCAAACTCTTCCTATTCTTGTTACACCTGTCAACCAAACTACCCTCAATACCATATATCCAAGCAACCGTATCGCCAACTTTCCCGTCCCGTACTAACCCCCACTACTGAACAATCGCAGGATGCAAAGCGCCCTTGAAATGAGGATTAAAGTCATACGTCTGATGCCTCTTATCATCCTCCCAGATCAACGTATTCCCCTCAGAATGTATCTTGAAGTGCGCTTCACTCAACTTCTTCGCCTTCGCATCCTCCGACAAACCCTCAATCTCTTTCTCATTATACACCAAAGCCTTGTTTCGACCCTTGAAACAGGCATTCGACTTGTCGCCGTGGTTGTTGCCAGGCGTGTAGCTTGAGAACTCTTGCAGTCGGTCCAAAAGAGATTGATGCAGAACTGCACCGCGCGGAATATCACGGTACGAACCTTTGTTGGGAGGGAATGTCACGGGCTTCCAGCCGAGGAGCTTGACGTTGGCGTCTGTTGTGTCGTCGAGTTCCCAGCGCGTCAAGAAGGGGAGCCATTCTGGGATGTGTCAGTTGGGATTGAGATGGTCAGAGAGAACTTACCCATGAACTTCCACATGAGGACTTTGAAGAAGGCTGTTCCGTAGCCGAAAGCGAGACAGTCGTGCATGAATCCATGCGTCGCTTCTCTTCGCTTCGCAGGATCCTCCATACTTTTCTCAAATGGCTGGAGGCTATGACACCAATGCACGCCCGCCTGCAGCGACTTATCCATCTCACCACACTTCTTGACCTCGCGAATCATCCACTCAAGTGGAATGTCACTCATCTGAAACCTATCCTTGTTCAGGTTCTGACTCGCCTTGCCAGCTTTCCTCGTCAGCCACGCGTTCTTGATCCGGCCCCAGAACGACGGCTTCTCAGCTTCATCTTCCTGCTCGTCAGGCTGCGCGGGCCATCCGCCGCCGACATCGCCATGGTTGCCTGGGAACCAGACTTCTTTGATGTCTTCTTCATCATCGTGGCTGTGCACTGCGGCTCTGATGTCCTGTGCTAATAGAGCGGGCTTGAACTTGACGCGGCGCTCGTCAACGGCTACGGCGTGACGAACATGTGTCGCTGTACCCGTTACAGGAACGGGCATCCTTGCTTTACGCTCGAGAACAGCAACTGAGGCGACGCAGTCCCAGATTCCGAGGAAGAACACTTTGATGTTCTCCTCTTCACCGGCACGGTTCGTCTCCTTGCGACAAAATGTCTGGCTGAACGCCTCAATCTCGTTGGAGGCATCCTGCGTCTCTTCACTGACATCTTCAGGCTTTGTGCCCAGAAGCAGGGTCGTGTCGCAATTAGCGGGAGCTTCTGTGTCTGAGCTGCCGTGCTTGGAAGTGCACTGCGCATGCTCACTGTCTTTTATCTCGCCTTGGAGGTAGCGCTGATAAAGACGGTAGGCAAAGGGGACCATCTCCTCGTTACCTTTGCAGAGAAGACCGACCTTGTTGACCATTCTGGCGAGGAACTTGGCTGTGTAGGCGCCTCGGCTGAAGCCAAAGACGTAGATCTTTGCGTTCTTTACAATGTCAGTCGAGGAGCTGGGGATCGGGAGACGAGACTTACAGTTTCGTAGTAACGCATGAGAAAGCGATAGCCAGCAATTACATGAGCGTCAAAAGTGGTGCCAAAGCCTTGATCGATTGTTTTTGAGATGTTACTCCCAAATTCACCAAGGATGCCCTTGTTCACAGACGTCTCATTGATATCGTATGTACCAATTCCAGCTATACAAAGTTAGCAATTGCATCTCAACTTAATAGCTAGCATCTTACTCTGGTAATAATGGAATTGGTTCTTGTTGTTTCGGTCCAACTTTTGAAGGATCTTGACAACATTGGTATCAGCATTGGAGCCACTGAACGTGTTTCCCGTGCCATCAAAGCACAGGATGAGCTTCTTGGGCTCCGTAGACTCAGTGCTTTCGTTCTCGGCGTGAGGCATCTTTGCGAGAAAGAATGATGGGAGAGTTCCCAAGGTGAAACGGATCTGGGGGCCAGCTAAGCTTCCTTTATGCGGAGAAAGCGAAATCCCTTGCGTGGTTCTTTTGCTTGTACCACTGGGCTACCGGCCCGTGTAGCATAGCACACCTGCAACGCGAGGAGAGAAGTATACAGTACGGAGAGTGAGATATTCACATGCATTGTTGTCTCCTCCCTTACGAGAATCATGAATGAAGGGATGCTAATCGGAGAATATTGATTCGTCCTTGGCAATCCGGTTCAGCCAGCCACGAGAATCTCAATCTTTCCCCAAGACGGTTCAAACGTCTGGCCAAGGGACGGCTCGGGGAGGGGAAAGAGAGTGAGCATGTTGTGATACGGTGCCGCTGAGACTTGATTTCTGTTTGGGGTCTGTTGCAGTTGATGCTCGACACGCCACAATTCCATTGTTGGTTGTTTGGTTGGAGGTTGGATGCGGGGAGATATGCACGACTCCGGTCTTGTGAAAGTCGGTGACTGTTGTAGCTGCATGATGGACCCTGATGTTTTGGAGAGAGGTTACTTATTGGTTGATTTTGCTTCTTTCTTTTGTCACAGCGAGATTGATGTAATAAAAGGAGTGTTATTGCAGAGTGCAGATAAGCGGTGTTAGATAGAGTCTAGTTCAGAGATGGGAAGAGAGACGGGAAGAGATTGACGTGAGGGGTTGGTACTGAGATGATCTTGAGCTTCTTTGGTTTGTGTAACTTGACATGAGCAATTGCTTGAGATTCAGCCGATAATAGCCTGAAGATCTATCATGATATGATTCCACCTCGACGCTCAGTCGATAAACAACTGGTCTCATCCATATCTCTCAATGTCTTCCGATTCCCATGCCACTGCATAAATATCCAAATCCAGATTCCCTTTTCTCTTTTTTCTAATCTCCCCCTCACAATTCGTATATTTCAAACCCCAGCAAATCAAAACAAGCACAACGAACTGCAGGTTTCACAACCCCTCACTTGGCAACATCCCCCCCGGCTGAGACATTAGCTCACTCCGGCACCTGCTATTTGCCTGACGGCCCGATGGCGATCATTCCTAGTGTTGCACGGCATAAACGCCCGTCAGCAGCAGAAAGTGTCTAGCTTCGGCACATCCAGCCTCAGCCAATCCAGTTTTGGACGAGGGAGAGGGGGGGTGGTCCGCGCTGGTTGGTCGGAACGGACCGCATGCATTGGCGGTAAGGCTAGGAGATTTTTGATGGAAAGGTAATTTAGACGAGGCGAGATGTCACGTAGATCGGATAGTAACGTAACTTAACTTTAACATCACTAAGAACAAAGAGAGGTTGAGCTGATGAACATGAGAATCAAAGGAATGTATAGTATAGATTCGGCAATTGTAATGTCAGATCATCTTTGAGACCACACAGCACACCCTCTTTTCCAAACTCACAAGATCTCGCATCAAGGTCTCACACAAGACAACAGCTTGTGAGACATCCCTTCTCACCAACCCCTCATTCTCAAAGCTTCATCCCGGTAAAGCTGTATCCCAGCTTATCACTTTCCGTCATTGTCTCAGCTCGCATCCCGCGTTGGCAATACGAGAGCTCACATTGGACAGACCGTGTTATCAGCTCTCGTCACACCGGCGCCACTTACACTCCAGGGTCCGCGATGTGGTTACCGCTCGTGAGAGAAAGCTACAAGTGACTTGTATGGTATAAAGCATGGAGGGATCAAGATGCCGTTGAAGGAATGTTGGGGTTAGTTTCTCTTCTTTGCACACGCTTCTTCTCTCTTCATCATGTCGTTCAATGAAAAGTTTCAGGCTGGTGAGTCGTACGGTGACTCCAAGGAGGATCCGGCGAGTCTGCTGAATAACCCTGAGAAACTCGTTGCGGACCTCATGAAGGACTTTGCTGGTGTGAGAAGCCAAGCTAGTCCTGCTCAACTCCTCGGTCTTGTCAAGGAACTTCTCCAAAAGGGCCAACCTCTTGATGACAAGAAAGGGTGAGTCACTCGTCTACATCACTTTTCGGGGCACGACTAACAGGTTTAGAACTACTGAACTCCTCATCGGTATCCTCACCGCCCTTCCTGCATCATCCAAAGCTCGTACAGCTCTTACAAACAAACTCATCGACACCCTCTGGGGCAATCTTCAGCATCCCCCGCTGAGCTACGTCGGTGGTGATGTCAAGTACGATGTCGTCAACTCTGATAAGCCAGCTCACAAGCATAACTGCGAACTTTATGATACAATTGAGTTCAAAGTCCCAGGTACTGATGTTCTCCTTCGAGAACAAGTGCCCCAGGCTCCTGATGGTCTCCATCAGTACCGTATGCCAGACGGTAGCTTCAACAACATCCTTGAGCCTAATCTAGGCAGGGCTGGTACACCATATGCCAAGTCAGTCAAGTCAGAGAAGAGACTTCATGGTGTTAAGCCTGATCCTGGTTTGTTGTTTGATCTTCTCATGGCGAGAGATGAGACGACGTTTCAGGAGAATCCAGCGGGTATTTCTTCAATGCTGTTTTACCATGCTGCGATTATCATTCACGACATCTTCCGTACGAACCGTACAGATATGAACAAGTCTGATACCTCATCGTATCTTGATCTTGCGCCGCTGTATGGTTCTTCATTGAAGGATCAGCTTGAGATTCGAACCATGAAAGAGGGCAAGCTCAAGCCTGATACCTTTCACGAGAAGCGTCTTCTCGGTCAACCAGCAGGCGTCAACGTCATGCTTGTGCTGTACAGCCGTTTCCACAATTACGTGGCTGACATTCTGCTCAAGATCAACGAGAACGGACGTTTCTCGATGTCTGTGCCGCCCAATGCCTCCGAGGAAGAAAAGGCAAAGGCCATTGCGAAGCAAGATCACGATCTCTTCAATGTAGCTCGTCTGATCACGGGTGGCTTGTACATCAACATCTGCTTGCACGATTATCTTCGTGCCATCACCAACACTCACCACTCCGCGAGTGACTGGACCCTCGATCCTCGTGTTGCGATTGACAAGCAATTCGACGGCGACGGCGTCCCTCGTGGAGTAGGCAACCAAGTCAGCGTTGAGTTCAATCTTCTGTACCGCTTCCACTCTTGCATCTCCAAGCGAGACGAGAAATGGATCAACAACTTCTTCCTCAAGCTTTTCCCCGGCCGCAAGGCTGAGGACCTCCAAGACGTCAGCTGGACGGAACTTGGACAGGCTCTGCTCACGTTTGAGCAGAACACCCCCAAGGATCCTAGCGTTCGTACCTTCGATGGTCTTGAGCGTCAGGCCGATGGTACGTTCAAGGATGAGGATCTTGTTCGTATTCTCAAGGACGCTATGGAGGATCCTGCTGGAACTTTCGGCGCTCGCATGGTTCCCAAGGCTCTCAAGGTCGTTGAGGTTCTGGGTATCATCCAGGGCCGCAAGTGGCAGTGCGCTTCGCTGAATGAGTTCAGAGAGTTCTTTGGTCTCAAGCGCTATGATTCCTTCAGCGAGATCAACTCGAACCCTGATATTGCGAATATTCTGGAGAAGTTGTACACTGACCCAGACATGGTTGAGTTGTATCCCGGTCTTATGATCGAGGACATCAAGCCCCAACGCAACCCTGGCTCTGGTATCATGCCGACCTACTCTGTCGGTCGAGCTGTTCTGTCTGATGCTGTCACACTTGTGCGATCAGACAGGTTCAACACCATTGACTACACCGTGTCAAACCTCACAGCCTGGGGTTACAACGAAGTCCAGCAAGACTACAAGACTCTGGGCGGTTCAATGCTCTACAAGCTCATCCAGCGCGGTGTACCAAACTGGTTCCCCTTCAACTCCATTGCAGTCATGCAGCCCATGTACACCAAGAAGG
Organism: Fusarium sp. NRRL 29148; assembly: GCA_013759095.1. Lineage (NCBI taxonomy): Eukaryota > Fungi > Ascomycota > Sordariomycetes > Hypocreales > Nectriaceae > Fusarium > Fusarium sp. NRRL 29148. The sequence continues at coordinate 3,983 of JABSTL010001504.1, read as the reverse complement.
CCAACGAGCAGATCGCCAAAGAGATCGGTACTTTCGACCAGTACACTCTCGACGATCCTAAGGCGCCCCCCAAGGTCGCCGTTCTCACTTCGGGGCCCGCTATCAAGCAGATCCTCAACAACACCAAGCAATACGTCGTCCCCTGGCTCAAGCCTCTCAACACTCTCTTCCCGGGGAAGAAGGACTTTGGCTGGTTCATGCTTGCGGGCGATCAGCCTCAGAATTATACCCACCGCGCCAACTTCGCCAAGGCGATGATCAAGATTCCCAACATGCACAATGCTGTTCACGATTTTATTGAGCGTGAGGGTGCCAAGCTCATCAAAAAGGAGACCTTTACTCTCAAGAAGGGTCTTGATCAGATTGACATCATCCGCGATGTCGCTATCCCTCTTAACACACAACTCCTCGCTGATCTGTTCTACTTTGATCTCCGAACCGATGAGAATCCAGATGGTAAACTCGGTGTTGCAGAGCTGTACCGCAGTCTTCTCGATATTCGTGTCTGGGGCGTTAACAACAACGATCCCGCGCAGGCATGGAATCGTCGTCGTCGTGCTCAAGAGGGTGCAAAGAGAATGATTGAGACGACAAAGACTATCGTTGCAGAGGCTGACGCTGGACGTTCTCGAGGCATTGGACTGGTTAATGCTGTTGCTAACAGGATCGGCGCCAGATCATACCTCAAGAAGGACTCGCTGCGATCGTGTGGTCTCAAGCTTGTCGAGGAGTTGCTTGGGCAGGGAAATAATGTTGATCAGGTCACTGATAACCTCTGGCTCACTGCCTTTGGTGGTATTGGTGTTCCTGTCACTGCTGTAAGTTGAGTGACAAGGTCGAAGATCGTGCGCTAACAGTAGGAAGTTCTATGAGGTTCTGTCATTCTTCCTTCGTCCTGAGAATGAGGCTATCTGGGCTGAGGTCCAGGCCATTGCTCAGAAGGGCGACGATGCTACTCTCCACGCCTACGTCGCTGAAGCTCAACGCATGACGAGCTCCCAGCGCAACGTACGTGTTGCGACAGCACCAGGTGAAGTCCAAGGCCAATCCATCCAACCCGGAACCGCCGTCGTTCTCATGCTCGTAAGTCACCCTCTGCCCCCTCACAAGCCTATCATGTCTAACAACAAACAGGGCGAGGCTGGCCGTAACCCCAAGGAAGTTCCCGACGCGGGCAAGTTCAACCCCAAGCGCAAGAAGGAAGACGTCTCAGCCTTCAGCTACGGCCAACACGAATGCATCGCCAAAGACGTCGCCCTCGCCTTCGTCACAGGCCTTATTAAGCTCGTCGCTGACCTCAAGGAGCTTCGACCTGCTCCTGGACAGATGGGAACTGTCAAGACTATCCAGGTTGGCACTGAGAAGGCTTATCTCAATGATAGCTGGTCATACCTCGGCTTTGACGCGAGCAGTAAGTTTTTGAGTCTCCGTGTGTATGTGTATTGATGGTGCTAATTATGTGTAGCTTGGAAGGTTCACTTCAATGGGCATGGAAAGGGTAAGTTTGAGGGCGAGAGAGTTCCGACAAAGAGTACTCCGATTCAGGAGTACTATTACTTGCTTCAGAAGAGAAAGGATGAGATTTTGGGGAAATAGGCTTAAGTTCTGATCGTCAGAGTAGTCCTGGACAATGAACAATCGTTATGAATCAGGTTATAGAGCTCAGTTACCTACTACCCATGAGTGTCATGCGGACGCGTCACAGTCACCACTCAATCACCAACTGTCATCCCCTCTTTCTTGCCCGCTTAGTAAAGATCAACATAACAAAAAGGTAAATTAGACTAGTATCTCCAAGTCTCGGGTCTTGTAGAATCCTGACGCCTACGTCTCCTGGGAGCACGCTGCCTCCTTGGCTGCAAGGATCGGAGCTCCCTCACTTCTCGCAGCCTCTCTCTGAGACTATGGTCCGCTGTCTGTCACTGAGCCTGTTACATTTGTGCATACTCCCACTCCGTGTGCCTTTGCTATCCTGGCTGGAGTTTGATCCGGTCCCGAGCGTCTGAGCATCCCACTTTACCTCGTTGTAAGAGGGGACTCTCTTCAGGGCTCACTGTTTCTTGAAAAGACCAACCTTGGCCGCCTCTCAACATCCATTGCTCTTTCTTACTTGTTTGTTTCAATCCGGTTAGACGTAGGTATAGTTTGGTCTTGCCTTCGGGTTCTGAACGTCCCCGCTAGCTCGTGGAAGCGATCTCTCTTCAGGCTCATGGTTGCTTCAGGAAAGCAGCTCCGAGCGATCTATTAACGGAACGGAGATGTGCGTTCAAAAAGTCTTTGCGTCCCCAACTCTGCAGTTCGCCAAAACTCTAGTTGAACGGCCCAGATGCTGCCCAAGAGACCAGGCTTCTGCCGTTGTCAAGCCTGACACCCTCAATGGACGAGCGCATCACAGCTTTTCGAGGACGTTTCCGGATATATTCAGGGAGCTCCTTAGAATTCTTTAGTTCGCTTATGAACAGGTTAATCGGCTGTTTAGCAAGCCAGCTTTTTTTGGTCTCGTCTGTGGTCTCTGGCCGCATGAACCTCATTCAGGACCACCAGATCAAACTGTAGATCAATCTCGGGTTGCAGCACAGATTAGACTGTTAAAAAACCCTTTCTTGCTTCTCTCAAAAGACTTGACAGTCTCTCTTATATCAATGAGTCTTCCTCTCCATCACTCTGCATACTCCGTCCCAAGTAACGACAGCAATGCGTGATATGAAGTTGAAAGCCGGCTACAAATCTGATGATCCACAAATTGGCAACCCGCGACATGCTGTTCTGGCCAAGAATTGACTCTCTGGCCAGGTTTTGGACGCAACACACTCGCCATCCATGGCCAACGCATGCCATGTACACGCACAGCCATCCAAGCTACCTGTCTCAACACTGATCACTATCGCCAAGGAAGCTAACATATGTTTTATACTGCAACTGAGGCCTTATACAATGGCTCATTCATAGTGCTGACTGCTCTGTATACATCCTTATAGTGGCCAGTTTCTACCAAGACTTGGGGGCCCTGTAGATGCCAACTCTCAGCCAGTCAGCTCATTAGCGAGTCTCTATCAATTGAGCAGCCTTAAACCTCTGTGTAAGGACGGCCGGTTCATAGATCGAGGTCCATACTCCGGGGAACGAAGACCGCGAACCTGCATTGACGTTGAGAACAGTCATGATGCAACTGCAAAGCAACCCACTGGCGGTTCCGAAAAGATTCTGAGGAACCAGGAAGGATAATTGAGCGCCTCTGTACTCTGTAGGCACGGAGACAAAATGAAGATAAGGACAGGCCTTCATGAAGCAGAGAAGAGGGGACTCGATGAGAGTCTCAGCAATTGATGTGACAGCGATTAGACGCTCAAGAACCAGACCAAGGATAGCATTTTAGAGACGCTGAGGCGTGATGGGGCCTCATTATACGCGAGTTCAAGGCATGTCCCATACAGTGAAGTCAACGGTTTACTAGTACAGCTAGAGATGTGATAAGCCATCCGAGCCACGACGCGTAATCGCAGATTGCGAGATGCTTTACCCGGATTGGTGTAAGCGGCAGGGCTTAACACTTAAGAAGACAATTGACAATTCTGTATAAACTCTGCAGGGTCTTTGGCTAGATAATGCCAAGTGTCTTGTGTCTTCTCACCCGAGGCCACAGTGAGTCCATCTCCACTAGCCATGACAGTAACAATCCAAGACATGCTCGACAGACTCTGTTCGCCAAGCGAGATCCAGATCGTCTACCTAGTCTGGTCTGTCAGAAGAGACTTCCACTAGTCCTCGCTTCTCGTTCAATTGACTCAGTCAACGCTCGCTTAAGAGACATTTTCTGCACCATCGAATCAGATCATTCTAGCTGAACTGCTCTGTAGTCTGTACCTTTGGGGATGACATCTCAAGTGGATAAGAAAACAGTTTAATTAGACTCGTTTACGGAGTATACGAACGAGTTCCCATTCTTTTTGACGTGTCTAGATTAGCTTGATTAGCCCGTTATC